>CAJNDT010000763.1:0-143446 GCA_905221615.1 Symbiodinium sp. CCMP2592 | reverse complement strand
TTGGATTTTCTGTAATCTCCAACCTGAGATTCGAGCAAACAAAGTTGAGCAGCGTAGCTGGCGCAGTCGTCGTAACGTAGAAGAAACAAGGTAACTCCGCAATTGCATCCAAGCACATATATAAACTTCAAGATCGTGCGCGTTCCACCATCTGTTGATGAGACACAATGCGTCGCTGCATTTACGCCTCGGAGGAAGACGAAGTTCATCGACATTCTAGCAAGCACGCACAACTACCCAGTGTCTGACCCACCATCATGACGGAATTCGGCTTGGTTTGGACAAGATGCAACCTGGGCTCGCGCAACAGCAAATACGACAGCTGGAAGTGTCCCAACAATCGGTTAAGGCCACGGCTTGCCCGCCGCGTCCCAGAAGCTGACCTTACAATTATCCCGAGCAGCTGTGATGCATCTCAGGGAGATAATATTATTATTATTATTATTAATATCGCTGCCAAAGTCACGTTGCAACGCGAGTCGTTGTCTACTGTGAAGGCGAACTCCAGGTCTTTGCGAGGCACCTGCAAATAGTCTAGCTGCACCCTTGCCTTCGTTGCAGTTTCACGGGTGTCCTTGTACATCTGCAAGTCCGGATGGCATCCCATTCCTCTGCTTTGCCTCCTGTCACGGATGGAGTGCACAGATCCCAACCCCGAATTGTGGACGTAAGAGCCACGCCCATACTCACGGACTTCGATTGGGAAATCGGACGGCCACATGGGTCCCTGCAGTGCTTTCACAAATACAGAAACCGGGGACTGGCTCTGTGTCAAACGACCACCTCGGCATTCACGGCCGAAACCCATTGTCGGAAAGGGTCATTGCCTTAAATCCAGGATTTGGAGAAAGACGCAGGTCGACATCTGCAGCGATGCTGTTGTGCCCATGCCCTCGGGATTGAAGCGACAGCGGACGTCGATGGGCAGCAGCAAAGGTGAGTTGGTCCCACGAGCGTTCTCTGACACAGCTTTCGTGAACTCGCGGAATAGCTACTAATGAACGGTGAATGAATAAACGAACGAACGAACGACCTAATGAATGAATGAATGAATGAATGATGCACGAATGCATAGACGTATTTACAGGTATATACGTATAGGGTGCTGGGATGTTCACTGCATTATGTTCGAACACTGCGTTGGGAAATTCGAGAAACTAGAAATTCGAGAACAACAGACTGATATAGGAAAGTTTTGCAAGAACTCTGCATGTCTACGTGCCAACTACATGCATGCAGCCATTCATACCGGAATAGGGCCCATCGTTGCATACGGAAGGCACAGTTCCAAGCAAGACAACGGACGACCCGAACAATCACCATGCACTTGTAGGCGTCATCTAAATGCATATTGCCACATGTACTGAATTTCGGTCCATCGTTGTATATGGAATACACAAACCCAAATCGTATACGTCAAATCAAATCAAGAGCACATCGGGAAGTCCGCATGGGGGGAGGGTGCCCCCCCAACCCCCGCGGAAGCCAAGCCAAGCCATGCTACCAACTCCCCCACAGGATCGCCATGCATTTCTATTTACCATCTAAAGGCACACATTCACCTGGATTTTCAACATCCCGTCAGTGTATATGGAATACGCTGAATACACAATCCCCAATCATATGCAATCAGATCAAGCCACATCCGAAGATAGGTAGTAAGAATGCCGACAGCCCTCTCCCCCCCCGGTGTACAATCACCATGCATTTCGGCTTCCCAAACAAAGTGGCAACATGTATTGAAGGAGGCCCATCATTGTTTGTAGATACGACATCATGGAGAAAAGTCAGATGCGACAAAACAATCGTATCCATGCATTTCTACCTGCTACAGAAATTCAGGAAGTTAGAGTATGTAGAAATGAATGCCTGCCACGGATGCATTCGGGCAGCCACACACAAATGCAGCGTGCAGATGTTGTTTCTGCAAAACGCGGTCCCTTATTCTTGAATTATGCCAAAAATTTGTCTGAACTTGCCCTGCGTATGTTCTTGAAATCTCCCTCCAATGTTCTGACCCATGGCTTCCTGATCTGCCCAGTTTACGCCTGAAAAGGCTAGCACTCTATACACATATGTGCATTTATGCTGTATGCATGTATGTAAGTAACCTATACAACATGTAGCACATGGTAAATAGTCAATGCTTTGTAATTAAGACTACACAGCTTCCAGTAATGTAGATATGTATCTCGAGGTGTCTTATACAATAAATGATAATCATGCTTCGTGTTGCCATGATGACACTTCCTGAACTCTCAAAAAGCCCTGTACGCATCCCGGCCAGACGGGCGGCAAAAGAAGAACCCGGGCTACACAGGGTGCGGCTGCGCCGCAATATACATATCGAGTTGTCTTACATACTGTCTGAATCAATATATACGCTCCAGTATGACAGAGTCTGAGAATCTGCCAGGTTGCCGTAGATCAAGCGGTAAAGGCTGGAGTTTCGAGGGAAGTGGTCAAGGACGTAGCCTCTGCATGATGCTAAGGTGTAGGTTTAGGATTGGGGATACAGGCAGCCGGCTTCCTCAAACCGTGCTGGTGCAAGTGGTACCCGAACGAGCTTGGCGGCCTCCAAGTCTGTTGGTGCCGTCCAAATTGCAATTCGCCTTGCAACAACCCGCACAACACGAAACGCGCCCCTGTAGATCGCAAACCTTGAGACCTAAGCCATGCCGCGCGCTATCTGCAAGGTCCGGCCTCGATATCTTCAGACCGCCATAATCTGTCGGTCTCTGCCTGTCGAAGTCGTCCAACGTCAGCTGAACGGAAACATCCAGACACAACGGCACCATTTCTGCCACGCGTGCGGTGTCGTCGATGTGTTCTCGGAGCTCTCAACCAATGCAGAAAACGGAATGTCGAGAAGTGATACAGAGGACTGAAGCACCTTTACACAGTACACTGCAACCTAGCAAAGCAACCTCCAAGTGAATTTCCGACGGCTGACTCACGACGAAACATCAAAGGCCCCAAACCCTAAACCCCTAAACCCCTTTGCTCTCGCATCGCCAAGTCGGAAACCATCCCGTCGCCTTGATGGCCGCGAAGGTCTCCGGATCGAAGAAGTCTTCGGCGTAGATGATATGATCATTCGCCTGCAAGAGGTGAAGCACGAAGATGAATGTGCACATCTGTGCGTTTTACATGAAATATACGTACATTCACTTCTATACATCTGTCCGAAAAAACTGTAAAACTATACGTGCGAGCGTTTCTGTGGGAGTCCCCAGCCTCAGAGAAAGCTTTCAGAGCCCTTCTTGGTCGGTCCGCTCATGAGTTGAGCAACCCGAACCTCTGTTGGGCTTTCGGAAACCCGAAATTCCATTGGGGTCTGGGAAACTCTGGACCGGAGCCGTAGCATCACCGGTCACTTGTCGACAAGCATATGGGTGGTTGTCAAAATCATGGTCCCTGTTGTGCTTGTTGTAATACGGCACCTAACATGTAGGGTACCCAAAAAGGGGCCATAATTTTGACAACTACCCATATGGATTCGAGAGGTCGTTGTTTCACGGTCTCGCACGCATCCGCAAAGCTCGCCGACGGACTCGTCTCTGCCTAAGCTCTCGAGGCGCAGCTGGAATACACTGCTATCAGTTACTACCAGTATCAGTATTAGTCGTAGTAGTAGTAGTAGTAGTAGTTGTTGTTGTTGTAGTCGTAGTCGTAGTCGTAGTCGTAGTCGTAGTAGTAGTAGTAGTAGTAGTAGTAGTAGTAGTTGTTGTAGCAGTACACGTCTGGATGTGTCACGGGCATTGCGCAGTCTTGGGCGTTCTGCATTACATCCTTCACCACCCTAGCATACCCTAGCGCTGCACCATGTCGCATATGTCGGCATCACTAGTACTGCTGGTACTGGCTTACTGGGCACTGCCGTGCTCACAGAGTGCTGATGTGCTGCACAGCCGCGGTTGTCTGCTTTGGCTCCCCCAGGAAGAAAGCACGTGGACCGCCATGGTGCCTTGAAAAGGGTGACTACGGCCGCTCCGAGAAGCGGAGCCTAACGATCAACAGCGACCAACAGCAGCAAGCCGGCAAGCCAAGGCGCTGCAGTCGCCCTGGTTGGCACCAACCTCCCACCAGCTCAGAGGATGGACCCCGGCCCCGGTGGCCCTGAGACGCTGAGACACTGAGACTGCAGACACTGCATGACGCTGCTGCATGAGATCACCTGACCTTGAGACCCACTTCGCGAGCACTTCTTTGGCAAGCATGGAGATCCTCGGTCGCCCGTCGGCAACAACGCCTTCACGCCGGCCTTTCTGCTCGGAAATTATGTTGAGCTCGGAAGTTCACAAGCATGTTGTCTCTGTCTCGTCATTGTTGCTCTACGTAATCTATAAGCATTAAAAGCAGGGCAGCCCTCCTCCAGAGGGTGCCCCAGATGTGGAAAATAGTTAAAAGTTAGCCTTTCGCAGGGCTTGGGCGCTATCCAAAACAAGTGAAAGTTGGAGCCAAACCGTGCTTTCAATCATGCATACTATGTGTGGTTTTTTTTGCGGGAAAGAGCTGGAGCCCCATAGCTCCCATAGCCCGGGTGGCGGCTAACATCACACGAGTACTGCACCATGGGATACCTATCGGATGCCATTGGTCTCAAAGCTCAGTCTGATCAGAATCTACATCTGTCTCAGAAATCCACACGTCCGTTTCCTCGTCATCCCAGACCTGCATGAAGGCGGAGTCCTGCGCACACGACAGGCCGTCGGGCATCGGCAGGCCAACATGCAGAGTTCTTAACACAAGACAGAAACAAAAACAAAACTTCAGCAGGTGCTTCAGGGATTCTCCTCCGTCTCAAGCTCCGAAGCCGAGTAGTAGCCGTTCCCCTGGTGCCGGTGCCACACTTGCCGGAGGAAGCGTCGCTTCTTATACTGATATACTGATGCTTGCTGTTATACTCGTGCTTGCTGCAAGCTTCTTTCAGGTCCACGGAGCTGCTGCCGGCCGGAGTGAAGGCGTCCACAGACTGACAATTCTGGTAAGAATAATAGAGCGTGGGAAAGTACGCGCTCAGAGCAATGTCCGACACCGACTTGCACTTGCAAGGGTCCACGTAGCACCATGGCCTATCACACCACAGAGCCCGGCATCCGACATTCCACGTGGGCACCTCACACTGGTCTGCCCACATCTTCCCCGTGTCGTCAGAGCAGCTCGAGCTGAACAACTCCGCATGGACTCCGCAGGAGGCGCCATAGTTCGCTGTAAGCAGGCCCAGGCCGCTGGCATTCGCACACTTGCCGGTGCCCTGCTCACAGGAACTATCCGTGGAGCTGATCAGATATTCTTCCGGCACTGGGAGACACTCACAATCCTGCTCCAGTGCGCCTGTGAAAGGCCAGTTCATTGGGCTCACTGGTGGCGGGGGTGGGGCGGGGCAGCCCACGGAAGCGGTGTCGACGTTTGATGGACTCTGAGTGTAGGTGTCGGTACCTCCGCAGACACTGTAGCTGTAGTAGAGATTGTCGAAGTACGCACTCAAGGCAATGTCACTAGCATCGCAGGTGCATGGATTAACGTAGGACCAAGGGGTTCTGCACCAGGCTGCTGCTTGGCCTTCCGGCAAAGGGTTTCCATCTTGATCAGAGCAATTAGATGCTCCAGGCTCCAGGTGAATTCCACATCCTTCACCATAGGTGGGAGGATAAGGGACTTCTAGAGTGCCCGGACCTCCAGGCCGTGCCAAGATGCACTTGTCCTCCTTGCCAAAGTCATCAAAGCAGCGGATCCTCTCCTGGGCATTGGACATCTTTAGCTCGCAAGCTGAGGAATTCACCGGGATGTACTCCGTCACGCAGCCGGCATCTATGACCTGGCTGCCGCTGCTGAACGGATCTGTTCCGCCGCAATTGGAGTAGGAGTAGTAGAGCCCCGCCCCTGGGAAGTAGAAGGAAGGCGCCGCGCCGGGACAGGTGCAAGGATCGACGTAGCACCAAGGCTCATTGCAGAAGTCTGCTTGCTGGTCTGCTGGAAGCTCTGTTTCCGTCGTCAGGTTCCAGCACGACGAGGAACCTGGCTCAGGTTGCTTGCCGCAGCAGTTGCCATAGTATGCGGGATAGGGCACAAGATTCCCGCTGACGTTTGCCTGGATCGTAGGCTCTCCAGCTCCCACAATTGTTGGCGGGAGTTGGAAATGCAGGTGCAACCGGCCGTTGGCTCACTTGCTGTCCAAGCCTCATGGATGCCAAGGAGGACGAGCGGCAAGCTCAAACCCGACAGCACGTGGTTGGTCATCATAGCTACTTGCGAGCACACAAGAATCCCAGTTGGCCGTCGTGGGGCGACTCGTGTCCAAAAACTTGAGCACTAATGCTCAAAGCATGCACCTTGCAACTGCGTGAGCAAGTTTACAAATCCATGCGTCTGTATGTTCTCTCTTCTGCCAGCTCGGTCAATCAACAATGACTGCATCAGCTGTGGCTAGCAGGTTCTGTAGCGTGGAAACCCATCACGGCCTGGAACAAGTGGAGCACGAAGGGAGGTACAGCGAGCAATCTCTTCAGCGGCGCAGCAGGGCGACCTCTGCATCAAAGCTTCAGATGTGCAGCGCAAGTCTGTGAGTATCCGGAAACTGGGACATAACACAGGAGTCCGGAATTGGAGGGACGAAAGACAGCGGCTGCATGCATACTAAACTCGCAAAAGACGTCAAGGATGATTGGAGCTGCAATAATAGATCTCAGTCAGCAACCGCCGACCAGAACGACTGGCCTATGATCCTCCCCTGCCCCTCCCCTGCCTGGCAGGAGTTCACTCCTCAGCTGCGTCTCACCGAGCGCCAGGAGCGTTGAGACCTCCTGAGACCAAGCCAGGCTGAAGCCGCATAAGGGAATCCCGAGGCCACTCAACTTCAGGCCTCCATGGCATCGTCCTCTGCAGTCTCCGTCCGCCACGCCTCGGGAAGGAAAAGATTGCATTCGCTCGCTCTCGCGAGCGCGCCCCCCTCCGCTGGCAGTCCCGTGCCGTGCCTCACGTTGGAAGTTCGTGGACCGCATTGGACCGCCATGGTGCCTTGAAAAGGGTGACTACGGCCGCTCCGAGAAGCGGAGCCTAACGATCAACAGCGACCAACAGCAGCAAGCCGGCAAGCCAAGGCGCTGCAGTCGCCCTGGTTGGCACCAACCTCCCACCAGCTCAGAGGATGGACCCCGGCCCCGGTGGCCCTGAGACGCTGAGACACTGAGACTGCAGACACTGCATGACGCTGCTGCATGAGATCACCTGACCTTGAGACCCACTTCGCGAGCACTTCTTTGGCAAGCATGGAGATCCTCGGTCGCCCGTCGGCAACAACGCCTTCACGCCGGCATTTCTGCTCGGAAATTATGCTGAGCTCGGAAGTTCACAAGCATGTTGTCTCTGTCTCGTCATTGTTGCTCTACGTAATCTATAAGCATTAAAAGCAGGGCAGCCCTCCTCCAGAGGGTGCCCCAGATGTGGAAAATAGATAAAAGTTAGCCTTTCGCAGGGCTTGGGCGCTATCCAAAACAAGTGAAAGTTGGAGCCAAACCGTGCTTTCAATCATGCATACTATGTGTGGTTTTTTTTGCGGGAAAGAGCTGGAGCCCCATAGCTCCCATAGCCCGGGTGGCGGCTAACATCACACGAGTACTGCACCATGGGATACCTATCGGATGCCATTGGTCTCAAAGCTCAGTCTGATCAGAATCTACATCTGTCTCAGAAATCCACACGTCCGTTTCCTCGTCATCCCAGACCTGCATGAAGGCGGAGTCCTGCGCACACGACAGGCCGTCGGGTATGGGCAGGCCAACATGCAGAGTTCTTAACACAAGACAGAAACAAAAACAAAACTTCAGCAGGTGCTTCAGGGATTCTCCTCCGTCTCAAGCTCCGAAGCCGAGTAGTAGCCGTTCCCCTGGTGCCGGTGCCACACTTGCCGGAGGAAGCGTCGCTTCTTATACTGATGCTTGCTGTTATACTCGTGCTTGCTGCAAGCTTCTTTCAGGTCCACGGAGCTGCTGCCGGCCGGAGTGAAGGCGTCCACAGACTGACAATTCTGGTAAGAATAATAGAGCGTGGGAAAGTACGCGCTCAGAGCAATGTCCGACACCGACTTGCACTTGCAAGGGTCCACGTAGCACCATGGCCTATCACACCACAGAGCCCGGCATCCGACATTCCACGTGGGCACCTCACACTGGTCTGCCCACATCTTCCCCGTGTCGTCAGAGCAGCTCGAGCTGAACAACTCCGCATGGACTCCGCAGGAGGCGCCATAGTTCGCTGTAAGCAGGCCCAGGCCGCTGGCATTCGCACACTTGCCGGTGCCCTGCTCACAGGAACTATCCGTGGAGCTGATCAGATATTCTTCCGGCACTGGGAGACACTCACAATCCTGCTCCAGTGCGCCTGTGAAAGGCCAGTTCATTGGGCTCACTGGTGGCGGGGGTGGGGCGGGGCAGCCCACGGAAGCGGTGTCGACGTTTGATGGACTCTGAGTGTAGGTGTCGGTACCTCCACAGACACTGTAGCTGTAGTAGAGATTGTCGAAGTACGCACTCAAGGCAATGTCACTAGCATCGCAGGTGCATGGATTAACGTAGGACCAAGGGGTTCTGCACCAGGCTGCTGCTTGGCCTTCCGGCAAAGGGTTTCCATCTTGATCAGAGCAATTAGATGCTCCAGGCTCCAGGTGAATTCCACATCCTTCACCATAGGTGGGAGGATAAGGGACTTCTAGAGTGCCCGGACCTCCAGGCCGTGCCAAGATGCACTTGTCCTCCTTGCCAAAGTCATCAAAGCAGCGGATCCTCTCCTGGGCATTGGACATCTTTAGCTCGCAAGCTGAGGAATTCACCGGGATGTACTCCGTCACGCAGCCGGCATCTATGACCTGGCTGCCGCTGCTGAACGGATCTGTTCCGCCGCAATTGGAGTAGGAGTAGTAGAGCCCCGCCCCTGGGAAGTAGAAGGAAGGCGCCGCGCCGGGACAGGTGCAAGGATCGACGTAGCACCAAGGCTCATTGCAGAAGTCTGCTTGCTGGTCTGCTGGAAGCTCTGTTTCCGTCGTCAGGTTCCAGCACGACGAGGAACCTGGCTCAGGTTGCTTGCCGCAGTAGTTGCCATAGTATGCGGGATAGGGCACAAGATTCCCGCTGACGTTTGCCTGGATCGTAGGCTCTCCAGCTCCCACAATTGCTGGCGGGAGAGAGTTGGAAATGCAGGTGCAACCGGCCGTTGGCACACTTGCTGTCCAAGCCTCATGGATGCCAAGGAGGACGAGCGGCAAGCTCAAACCCGACAGCACGTGGTTGGTCATCATAGCTACTTGCGAGCACACAAGAATCCCAGTTGGCCGTCGTGGGGCGACTCGTGTCCAAAAACTTGAGCATAATGCTCAAAGCATGCACCTTGCAACTGCGTGAGCAAGTTTACAAATCCATGCGTCTGTATGTTCTCTCTTCTGCCAGCTCGGTCAATCAACAATGACTGCATCAGCTGTGGCTAGCAGGTTCTGTAGCGTGGAAACCCATCACGGCCTGGAACAAGTGGAGCACGAAGGGAGGTACAGCGAGCAATCTCTTCAGCGGCGCAGCAGGGCGACCTCTGCATCAAAGCTTCAGATGTGCAGCGCAAGTCTGTGAGTATCCGGAAACTGGGACATAACACAGGAGTCCGGAATTGGAGGGACGAAAGACAGCGGCTGCATGCATACTAAACTCGCAAAAGACGTCAAGGATGATTGGAGCTGCAATAATAGATCTCAGTCAGCAACCGCCGACCAGAACGACTGGCCTATGATCCTCCCCTGCCCCTCCCCTGCCTGGCAGGAGTTCACTCCTCAGCTGCGTCTCACCGAGCGCCAGGAGCGTTGAGACCTCCTGAGACCAAGCCAGGCTGAAGCCGCATAAGGGAATCCCGAGGCCACTCAACTTCAGGCCTCCATGGCATCGTCCTCTGCAGTCTCCGTCCGCCACGCCTCGGGAAGGAAAAGATTGCATTCGCTCGCTCTCGCGAGCGCGCCCCCCTCCGCTGGCAGTCCCGTGCCGTGCCTCACGTTGGAAGTTCACTGCTGCCGACCAGGAAGCCACGCAGGAGGCCACCTGACAAAGTGCAAAAACGCAACATGAGGTGCTATCCGTGCGCCAGCGAGAGCGATGCCGGCCCGTGTGCTGATGGACTTTGGAGACGTCATGGTCGCAAATGTCAAGTCCTGTCACGCACACGATCACGGACTGGGCAAGATGGCACGCTGAGGTCCTGCGGGATGCGGAGGCCGGGATCATCTGGTAAGGCCTGCACGCACCGGATGCGACTGTGCCTAAAGCCTGCTGGCCTCTGGCAGTGAACCTCCGGCACCGACAGGAGTCTCCTCGCACTGCCAACGTTTTTTGATTCGTTTGTGCTCTGGTGCTGGAACGAGCGGGCGAGCCATCCCGTTCAGGGTCTCCTCTCACTGCCAACGGATGGATCATGTAGCCAGGGGCCTACAACGATCTGGCTTCGGCCAGAAGCTGACGAGAAGATGGCCGTAGCCCTGAGCAAACCCTAACGAAGTTTGCGCGATTCCGTGTGCGCCTGCGTGATGTTCCATGTCGGAAAATTGCCGCACGAACGGCAGGACAGCACCCAAGTGCCACCCGCTGAGCATGATCCTGAGTCTCGGCCACTGCCGAAGACAAATTTCACAAGTCGAGATGTGCAGATGCTGTCAAGAGTCTCGTTCACAAAAATGGGACTCCTGCAGCACTCCGGCTTTTGGCAAAGGCCCTTTGTACGTAGAACGATCCCACAACTTCACTGTTGCAGCACACACACACCGTTTCCCAGAACCCGAGACAAGCAAGACAAAATCACGACAGCATGTCAAGAAGCCAAGCCAGAGTCTGGTGCAGAGAGAATACACACAAGGCTGGCTCCTCAGCACCAAAGTGAAGAGCTCCTCCGCAATCTGGAAACCCAAAGCCACCCGCTGGCTCAAGCCATCGCCGGTAAAGAAACCTGGCCCAGCCCAGGGCCCACGGCAGCGAAGGTTGCTTTTGCTGGCTTCTGAAGGCCGGCAGCACGGGGATGATTGTTCATGGCTGGCAATTAAACAGCAGAGCTAGGCAGCTAGACGCAACGAGGGATGCCGTGCAGACGACCCGACATGACACCAGATGTCATTGCTCAAGCTGCGGTCATCAGTACACCAGCCGAAGCCGTCTGAAACAGAAGGCTGTGTCATGTAATTAAGTGACTTCACAGGCACACGCACAGGCACACCAGCACGAGCAAACTCAGCAGACTCGCCAACCGGACTCGCCTTCCACACCCAACTGGAGCAGCGATGCCAGTAGAGCACCCAGCAAGCACTCAGAAGCACGCCACTTGACTAATTTTCAATGCACACTCAGACACAAAGAGGCAAAGATGACTGCAGCCGGTGCGACCTCATCCTTTCTGGACTAGGCAGCTGGTGCAAGGGTGCCGCATAGATTATACCCATACCTGTCAGAATCAGGGTCTTTGAGCATTACACTACGACGTCCTGCGACATGCAACGCCAGCCGCTTTCCTTCTCAGCGCGGTGCGTAGTCTCCGCCACTCCTGCCCTCGGTCCCTGCAGCTGAAAATATCGCGGGGGACCTGCCAAGTCTAGGAGTCAAGGGCCATCGTAGGGAGAGCAAAGCTTTGGTCCCGGTGCTTCCGTGACGTTGCAGCAGCTCTCCCGAGCCAGAGCTCTCTCGCCTTGGCTTGGCGCAATCCAGCTCCTAGATTCACTGCGTTACCAGCTGTGCCAAGCTGCCCGGGAAGCAGTCCTGCAAACCCGTCCCATGCGCTTCGGAGCGAACCTTGCAGGGCACAACACTCCTAAGGCCTCAAGTCCAGCAAAAACGGACCAAGGCACCGCGCAGCACTCCTCCCAAGTGCGATTGGACCAGCAACCTGCAGCGCAGCGCAGCGCCG
This sequence comes from Symbiodinium sp. CCMP2592, assembly GCA_905221615.1. NCBI lineage: Eukaryota > Dinophyceae > Suessiales > Symbiodiniaceae > Symbiodinium > Symbiodinium sp. CCMP2592. Next base: position 131,524 of record CAJNDT010000763.1, on the reverse strand, counting down.
GACTGTGCTTATTTACACACGGAAGAATGCAAGGACTGAAAGTGGCCAGGAGCCCCGGCTCTCGAGCAGGAACTTCTGATCCATGCCAGCGGCGCCGCTGGCAAAGCCATAGCCGGCCAGCTGGAGGCTTACGATAGCTCAGTTTCAGACATGTGTCGTAGTTCGGGGTTAGTTGCATCAAGCACTGGGGCAGGTGATCGTGGCTCATGGCATGCGATCGCGCAACGTGAAGTTCTGTCATCAGGACAGTGGTTCATGAGATTCTAGATTTTCTTGCTGCATGTCTCCTGTCGTGTTTTCTTATTTCTGGAGCCTGTGGGGCTGCTCTGAAGATCCGACGTGTCACAGCTGCACCGCCCTCACTGCTGAAAAGCCGTACATTGTACGTGCAGAACAGTCGGAAACGTGCTATACTGATTCGTATTTATTTCTATCTACACATATTCGTACAAGCTAGCCCAGAAAGGCCATGAATCAGCATCATGAGCAGTTATAGTAGGGAGATCTGGGCGCTTTAAGCCGGCTGATGACTGTCCCTCACCGACATTTGCCTGAAACTTAAGGGTCCTGGACGTGCTTCACGATGTCTTCTAGGACGGCTCTGCCACGGTGCGGGGCTTGTATTTGCAAGGGGGGGAGGGGGGGGAGGGGTTATCTCAAGGGCAGAGAGGGGGGGGGTTGTTGTTGCCGACGACCGTGAAACAACGACCTCTCCCATATGGGAGAAACTTGACCAGCACGAACAGAGGAAGAAAGAATGAACCGAGCCTCTCAAGTCCGCGCTGATTACTCCTCCGCCTCAGCACCTACCCCGCTTACCTACGCCTGTGCGTACGTACATACGTGCATGCGCATCTGCATACGCATGAATATCTCAGACTTTCAGACGCAGGCAAAAAGAGAGAGAATAAGAAGAAGAAGACGAGGAAGAACACGCACCGGAGCTCAACTTCAGCCAGCCTTGAAGGTCTTCGCTTGATCCGCAAGGCCTGCGGGAAGCTTACCACTCCTAATCCTGTGATTTAACTGGGGCAGGGAAGGCTTGTCAGCCCGGGGCTCACAGTGCAGTTTAGGCCCTAGGCTAGTCTCGGGCTCTAGGGCTTCTGGTTCTAGACGGCACCTTTGAGCACGGCCCCGGACACGCCAGGAGTGAAGCTGACATCGGCCTCCTGTCAAAAGGAAAATCTGCATCTTTGCGAAGCACTCGACGGTTCTTTGGCTTTCAACGCGGAAGCGTGTCCTTGTAGGCGCCGGTGGAAGGCACCTCGTCTGAGACAGGCGGCAACTGTTGCAGCAAACTTCCACGCAGTGTGACACCCGGCCTCTGCCTTTTGCAAGACTAGCCTGCTGTTGTGCAACGCTGCCTGCACTCGGAGCAGAAAGAGCTTCTTCACATCTTACCACGGGAAAAACGCCTCCAGCGGAGACGAAACACTCCACGAATCAGAAGGGACTTGCTCGTGTCCTGCCTGCAGCTCAACGGCTGAGACACGTACTCAGAATCCTAGCCTGCGCATCCTGCGCCTGCGAATGTGACGACGAAAACGCGGCTGCTTTGAGCACGTGCATGTCGAACTGTGCCTGCTTCAGGTCCAAATTCATGCTCCTACTGCTTGATGCTCCCTTACCTCTTTGGGGTCCCTAAGCCCGCTAACCCCGCTAAACCCGAAACCGTAGGGCGCCTCTGCGGGCTGCAGCACGCCGCCGCGCCAAGTTGCAGAGAGGCCTGTAACGGACACTTTGCACAATGGGTGCCCATCGCAAAAAAGGCTATGCTCTCACTGTGACGCATGGAAAACACGAAGTCCCAGGATCTCCTCGCTGCCAGGCCCAATGAAGTTGTGCTACTTGGACAGATTGCTCCTTGCAGTTTCCAAGAGCCGCGCTGTGCTGGGCTACAACCGAATACCAGAAACCTGCTGAAATCCAAGATGTGACAAAACGTTGCAACATTTCAGAAGGCTGCTGCAAGGTGCTACTCTATCTCGTGTGGCCAGCTCAACAGCTCTGCCGAGTGAACACTCTGAGGCAGTCTGAAGATCTACGCAGAACACGTTCCGTCCTTCTTGAGACCTGCAGCTCCGAAGTACTTCGCAGCAAAGCCTTGTGTCACCTGGATAGCTACCGAAACGGTGATGAAGAAGCATATCAACGCATCACAACAACAAGAAGACAAAACCAAAAAGCAATAGTCACACACTCAGCCCTCGAAACTCCCAGCAACTCCCTCGAGCACCTCCTTGCGAGGGAAAGACACACAAGGAATGCCCGCTTGACGCGCCGCTTCAACCGAATCCTCTGTGGCACAAGACTCTGGCACTTGCGGACAAAAAGGGAAGCAGCCAAAGCTCAATAAGCTCAACACTCTCACTGCCGGGAAGGATCCTGATGCACTGGCCGCAGCAAGTCATCTGTGGCCAGCCACGCAACTGGAGCAGGATTTCGCACCAGCAGTTTCTGAACAACCGAGGCTTGGTGAACCTCAGGCGGGTGAAGTTAGACACGCGAAGCAGAGCAGTTTTTTTGGAGTCTTCCCAGCCTCGGCTCGAATGCCATAACTCCAGGACCGCTTTTTCTCCAGCATCTTCTGCGTGCCAGTCCAGTACTGCTTCCTGGATGAGCCGTCAGCTGTATCCCCTCGAGGCCGCAATTCTGCCCCAGCTCAGGGCCCGGTCTTGAAGGCAGCATAGGGCAGCCAGATCAAGTCGATTGAGATGCCCGTAGCCTCGCAGAAACCCGCAGAAAAAGAACTCAAGAATCGCGCGGTGATGAGGCGCCTTGATGAGGCTGGAGATGTAGGAGTCCATGAGCTGAGCCACGTTTCCGGGCTTGGAAGCCTGCGCAGGCCCCGGCATGAACTCGCTGTCCCCCGTTGTCTTTGAGAGGACGCCTCCCTTGGATCCAGGGCATCGAAGAGCTCCGGAGGCAGAGATGCCGAGACGAAGAGCTTCGCTTTCAGAGGGCCCAGAAGGGAACCCAGGCGCTGCAAAGAGGCCTCCAAGAGGGCTCTCCGGTCGAAAAACGGCAAAGCGGAGCCATGGGCGTCGGGAGAGGAGTGCACCTCGTTCATGGTGAGCATGATCACATGAACGATGCCGTCGCTCTTCGGGAACTCCTGCAACCCGCGATCTGGCGGTCACGCGACCGGCCTGCCATCACAAAGAAAGGCCCCGTCCCCCGGGCCTTCTTGCTCAGAGCGGCAAGCGCCTGCACTTCGGCTTCCAGGCCGCAGGGTTCACCTTCCCAACTCGACATCTCTTATCTCTGGGAGACTGAAATCTGAAAGGATCCATGAAGAAGTCAAAAAAGCGCCTTTTTTTCCACAGATCGTTGAACCCTCGGTTGCCGGTTGCCGGCGCTGAGGTTGTAGATCGCGCGAGCCGGCGGAGCTTGTGTTTGCACAAGGGAGCCAGGAAATCTGGAGCTGAAGCCCAGCTTCAGAAGAACTGCAGTAACTACAGCAGGCCACCCCTAGAAAAGTGAAGGACTAGCTTGCATTCAAAGGGTTAAGGGCAAGGCCTGCAGTTGGAATCTGACATGACAGCCTGGGAAAATCCCTTCCGCAAGAGAAGTCAAGCTGCCATCGAGTTCCAAATCTACTCAAATCCTGAGCAGAAATCCAGGTCAGCGTCCGTGGCACAAGTGTGGCACAGGATAATGGAGCAGTGGCTGCACTGCCAACCTTGCCTGACAGGGAATTCTGTCCACACCCCGATGGGACACCACTTCAAGAAGACATCCTCCGAAAAATCAACTAACAGCTGGTGCTGTACTTATTACATTGGCTGTGACTAATACCTCTTCTGTAGCAGCAGACCCGCTTCAATCCCCTGGGCTGTCCTTTTTGTGTGACCCCTGACATGCTCGCATACATATAGTCTGGCAGAGAACTCAGTGGATCGCTACCCGCATCACAGTGTCGGGGTTCAACGATCTAAATCCAAACGCAGTCGGCGGCACTGGGCTTTGACTGCTAGGAGGCTCTGAACACGGCGCTGGGATTCTTGCGCCCACACTGGGCGTTCAGGCTTTGTAGGTTTGGAAACCCTTGGTTGGCTGCGATCGGAATTTTGGGATTTGCAGGTGGCCGCTGCCACAGCTCCGAAATCCTTCAAGAAACGCCTTCCCAGAGTATAAGACTCCAGCAACATTCCAACTCCCCACCCCCTGACAACAAGAACACCAGAAGAGCATTCCAAGAGCACTTGAAGCAGGGGACTGCAAAGGCATTCCCACAAGGACCAATCACAAACCTGAACGCGGAGTAACACGCGTGGCGAGTTCTTTGTGGTGAGCTGGGATCGGCCTCCAAACACCCCAGAGGAAGCCGCCACAGTGCTGGCACCACTTGGGCTCCGTCCAGGAGCCTTCCTGCAAGCGATGTTGCATTGGCTTGCCGTCGGATTGGATGTTGGCAGGACCTGAGTGAGAGATAGGCGAGCAGACCAAACAATAAAACACACCTACAGCCTACAGCGACTTGCATAAGTCTCGTCCAACTCCCGGCAAACACTGCTTTCTTGTGGCAGCCAAGTCGGCTGTTGCTCAGAGCCGCCACAGCGTTCGGAGTCAGTACTTGTGTGTTCCTCCGAGCCGCTGGAGTCTTGGGACTGGCACCCTGAACGTCGTGCGGCTGGAATTCCCTCAAGGGCTTCCTTGGAGGTGACGGAGATGAACTCATGCCACTGCAACACTGAGGCCTACTAAGTGGACATGACTGCGGACTACACCATCAAACCCCCATGCATGGTGTCTGCGAAGAGTCTTGCGGGTCCTGTAGGCCGCGAAAGCTCTGACTATTCTAGCGATGCAAGACTGGTCAACAAGCAGAAAGCCACCGCCGGCAGTCAGCAGCAAGCGTATCAACAGGCCCTGCCACTCTCTCAAATAAATGAGCAGCGCGGTGAGGAACCAGAGACCCCCACAGACGGGCAGCCTGTAAAGCAGCACCATGGCCTTGAGCGCTTCGAAGCTCCGAGCCATCCCGACGATTTGATCCAGATTTGTCTGGACCGTCGAAAAATCACTGTACTGCTCCGGGGGAAGACTCGTTTCTGCAGCTGCAAAAACCTTCTCGAGGGCTGGATCGATGGTCTCTTCTTCGGCTTTCTTCGGCTCCTCCTTCTCCGGGGTGGGCAAGTCCTCATCCGAGTTGTCTTGCTCCTCGTTCCCTTTAGGAGGCGCCTCAGCTGGCCGACCGGCAGCGTAAAGCATCGCTGACAACGACAAGCTGAGCAGGGGGAGGATGAATTCTGGTCTCCAGACAAGAAGAATCACTGTGCACCATAGCAGGCTGCTGAAGCGCTCAGCCTGCTCTGCCAACGGACTGCAGAGAGAGCTGAAGTCCTGGATCAGGTGAGAGATGGTCGACACGTCCCCAAAAAGCTTCGCAAATCTCAGCGGGTGCTGGGGCTCTTCGAAGGCCGGAGGCCCCAAGCAATGCGCAAACAACTCATGCTGAAGCTGTGCAACGTGGAGCGTCAGTTGGAGTCGAATGCGACCGACTGTTTGTGGACGGATGCCCTGCTCCAGATTTGCGGCCCTGGATTTGTAGTTCAGTAAACGATGCTTGTGGTCATTTGGGTCCCAGAGGTTGAACCAGCCGCAGACTTTCGTGTTCAGAGGAAGTCGCTCAATAGAGATGTCCACATATCCCAGCAAGTCGTCACTGAGACCCATGAAGGCTCCTGGTGGGTTTCCGGGTTCGGAGCCATTCGTGTGGCTTTTGCTTTAGGGAGGGCCATTCCATGCGTTAGGGCGGCTGACTTTAGGGTTCAGGGCGCAGGCCTGCCAAGCCGATCTTCGAGGCTTCTCCGAAATCTTCGTCATGCACGTAGACAGACAGGACACTGCCAGGCCGAAAGATTCGGATGTGGAACTCCTCTTCCCACTTGGGCGCCAGAGTCTGCGTCCGGGTCTTCGTCCGAACTTCCGGCAGAGCGTGGTCGTTCAGCTGTGCGTTCACGTAGGGATCCGAGAGGCCCGTGAAGTCGGCGGCCGGGAGGCCAAAAGCCCTGTCGATCCGCAGATGCAACACTGCATAGGGTGCCACACCGCTGTTTTCGTCGCCTCTGTGTGCGAAAGGAAGCAAGCTAAGCAGGCCAACAACAAAAGCGAAATCTTCTGAAGCTCAGATTCCAAGATGAAGCTTCTGCCTGCTTAGCTATGCTTACTTGCCGCAGGACATGACAATGCCACGGATCAATACAGGCAAAGCCTGTCTGTGCCCCCCACCCAAGGCCACTCCAACCTTCGACCCTGACTATCCACACGCCTCAGACCTCCTGGAGCCCTTGATGCTCAGGCCGGATTGCCCGCCACGCGCGGCGCTGACAAACAAAGCCAAGGAGAGAATGGTCTCGCCACAAAACCGCCGCTGTCCAGCTTGAGAGCTTCGCCAGCCATGATGCGGTGTGTACGAAGGCGGCGACTGGTCCCTGTGGAGTGGTCGCACTGCTGATGTTTAAAATGTTCATACTCCTTTGCTTGATCATCGGCTTCATGACCATGCTTAACTCGTATGTTCAGCAACTGGTTGTTGAAATCATGCATGCTAAACACTCTGTGCCCATGCTTGCGGCTGACAGCCACAAGTGCTTCAAGAAGAGAAGGGTGGAGGTGAATCTCCACGCTTCCGAAAGTCAGAGCGTGATTTCTCTGCTAGGACCCGCCTTTGGAGCAGTAGCCGTCATCGACCGCAAGGCCAACTTCAGGAAGCCGCCCCTGATAACGGTTTAGGTCAGGGCCGCAGATTACGAGACTACGGTTTGGGTTAGGGCCCTTGGGCCTCTAGGGCTCTCTTTCAGGTCTCTTTCAGGGCTCTTGTCAGCGGCTGCATGAGAGTTCAATCTGCAAGGATGTGCCGGGCTCCGGGCCTGAAGAGGTGATCTGCGAGTGTCCTGACCGACCTCCCGGAGAGGCGAAGCTTTTTAGTGGCTGTGGGGATCTTTGGGGCTTAGTGCTTGGAGTGCTTTGGGCTGACGGTTGCTCTCATCGCATGTTTGCCACTACTACTACTGCTGCTGCGATTCGACCTATTTCCCATCTATTTCTACTTCTACCGCTACCGCCGCCACTACTACCACCACAACGACCACTGCGACCACTACCACTTCCACTCCCACCACAACGACTACGACTAACGAGCTGCAGCTGCTGCTGCTGCTGCTACTGCTGCTACTGCATCTGCTACTTTTGCTTCTTACGGCTAGTGCTACTGCTGCTGTCAGGTCTCACTCTGGAGGCTTAGCCCTCCCCTGTGGCAATCGTGTAACATCCAATGCATCACATTGGAACACGACCCGTGTCGGCCCTTTCCATTGATCCTCGGGGGCTGGAAATGGCATTTCGTAATCATTTAGCCCCCTACCCCACCTGAAATCATTTCCCAGGAAGCAGTGATCCGCTACTGTTGCTCTTCGAATTGAGTGTAAACGTGCGCGTCGTGCCCTATCCAGAGTGACCGTCGGGGGTGTGAAGAGGCAACTATCCGGACTATCATTGTCATGTGGCATGCTTGCATACCCCCAGTTCTTCTGATCATAGTTGCTGATTCTCGTGCGGGTTGCACGGCGTGCCTTCTTATTGCATAAATGAAATATGAGCTGGCTCAAATGCAAATGCATGTAATGATGGTTTTCAAAAGTAGAAGAAGCAACACAGTCTGCAGGGCAAGAACTTGAGTTCACACTTCCAGGCCTTTCCCACCAAAGCCGAAAGGCTTGGAGAAGCCGACGTCGCCACCTCCTGATCTCAACATTCAGTCAACTTCGCACATCCACTCAGTCTTGGGGCTACACCGCTTGCAGGATCATGCAAGAACGCCTCTGTCAATAGCAGTGCTTTGGGTCGTCTGAGGCACATCTTTCCGCATCTTTCAAAGATTGGGAGGCTCCTTGAGCTTCTCGTGCCAAGGCCCCCTTCCGAAGATTCGCTGCAACCTAATCTCCGAAGCAGCCGAGAGCAGCAGTGACCTACTCTTGCGTAGGCTGTCACTGTAGTGGGGAACGGGCTGTGCTGACACATATCGCTTCGGACCATGCCAAAAGAAGAGAGGCTCCTGAGCATCAGAGCATCTCAGTCCCAGCCCAAGCTTCTTCTTCACGGGTCTGTGCCTGGCCTTGGATTGGGCCCCCAGCATGTTGTTGAGCTGCCTCTCCAGCAAGGATGCCTTCGGACTCGAGAGCTCGAGAGCTCGGGCTTTAGACTTCAAGAGCAAGGAGACGTCCTCGGACGTGAGGACCGGATTCGGCTCGCTTCCAGCAGTTGCAGCCACCGCATGGCGTACCGCTGCCAAAGCTGTGTCGATCAAGAGTCCTCCGACAACACATCAGGACGCAGATCTCGGCAAGTTGCGAAATCTGTCCTAAAGACTCGTCGATGTACGAGTAGATCTCCAAAGGCCCCACATCCTGAGATGGTCTGCTTGCCCTTGCAGTTGCTTATGATTCCCATTGATTCTCCACACGAAGTCTTCCACTTTGAATGCTGTGCTCTCTCATCATAGCACCCTGTACAGGAAACCTGGCACGAAGCAGATAAGCTAAGCCTGACCAACAGCGCATGAGAGAGACTGAGTTTTCCACACTGCTTGTCAACCGCCGGCTCTCGTCCGCTGTAATCTGAGTTTCCAGCCTGCCGGGGTACAAACGCAAGTCTGCTAGGCAGAAGACTCTGCGATGCTTCTTGTTCACCTGCACAAGAACTGTCTAAAGTCTCAAGAGCTGCTGCAGCCGCCATCTACTAGATGTGTTCTGGCTCCGATAGAAAAGCCCTCTGCGCGCATTGACATGCTGCCCGCCATGACGCTTCGCGACACCTTAAGCCCTAAGCCCCGCAAACCCGAGGCCCTCAACCCCGGATCCTCAACCCTGCGGCCTCTGCACGTCTTCCAGCGCGTCAAGTGCAATTGCTGCAGCAAAGGCGGCCACATCAGGAGGAGGCCTGACCGAAGGTCTTCTTATCGGAGAAGGCCCTGCTGCTAAGGGCCCTTGCAGGGAGCCTTACAAGAAGAACCTTTTTAGGAACCCCTTTGGGGACCCTAAGATCTTTGGGTTCAATCACACGACAAGCATCGACCAGCATGCCAAGCTTCTGGCTTTGTGATGGGCTCAACGCTCGTCACCTCAGCCGGATGCTCGTTGTTGGCTATATGGGTGGTTGTCAAAATCATGGTCCCTTTTTGGGTCCCTATTATAATACGGCACCTATTATTTAGGGTACCCAAAAGGGGACCCTAATTTTGACAACCACCTATATGTGTCCTTACTGGTGCAAGGACGCAGTCAGGTAGTCCTCTGAGACACAGTGTGTCTCAAACCTGCTTTTGTCCCCGGAACTCAGAAGTTGGTGTTGCATTCCTCCAAGTACATCTCCTGCGGCCTCTGAGTGTCAGTAGTAGTAGTAGTAGTAGCAGCAGTAGCAGCAGCAGTAGTAGTAGTAGCAGCAGCAGTAGCAGCAGTAGCAGCAGGAGTAGTAGTAGTAGTAGTAGTAGTAGTAGTAGTAGTAGTAGTAGTAGTAGTAGTAGTAACAATAGCAGCAGGAGCGCCAGCAGGAGCAGGTAGCAGTTAGCAGTAGCAGGAGCAGTGGCAGTAGCAGCAGTTGTTGTTGTTGCTGTTGCAGTTGTAGTTCTGGCTCTAATTGTAGTTCTAGTTGTAGTTCTAGCTGTAGCTGTTCTTGTTATTGGTCTTGTTATTGCTCTTGATCTTACTCTTGTTGCTGATGCTGTTGTTGTTGCTGCTATAGTTGTAGTGGCAGTGGCAGTGGATGTGGTCGCAGGTGGTCGTGATGATGGTAAGTTGTGGTGTTTGGGGCCAGCGGGCTGGAAGGCAGCCGGGCCGTCGAGCAACGGGACCGACCACAAAGACTGCAAACTGGGGCCATCGTTGAAGCCTCCCAGCTGAAACCTCTCAGTGCCTCTCAGCCCTTGCCCCCGAAGTCCATACACGCTATGAGTCCCAAGCTCAACCCAAAGCCTAAACCCCAAGGCAGGGACTGTCTTTAGCTGATGGGCTCGTGCTTTCCTAAGGGTCCGTGATGCTATATCCAAGACTGATCTCATGCACCCCCGGCTACAAATACATCTGCGGTAGACATCATCTATCCGCAACCTTGACATTGAAAGTATTCAAGCAGGCTTTATGAGTAGTGTACCCATCTTGCTCATGTGTGTCAAGCCATGTGCAACCCGGAAACGATGGGAAGCAAGCCCGGGATCAGCGACAAGGCAGGCCATAGGTGCCGTGTCATCTGCATCACGGCTTGTGGATCTGCATTCAGGAATAAAGGAATAAGCTGATGCCATGGGGAACTCATGACAAAAAGGCTTCGAGATGCTTCGAGCCCCTGATGACGGAATGACAGGCTGCATTACTAAAAGGCCAAGCCTGAGCCAAGCGCCATGAGCAGCATCGGTAGGCATGTGGTGTGTGTGTGTGTGTGTGGGTGTGTCAGTATCAATGACTTTTCATAAACAGTCATTGATCTGTGCAGGTGTCTCTAGATAGAGGTATGTTTGTATGCAAACCAAACAAGATAATCAAAAGAATGACTCCATCATCCACGGATTGATTGGCTGACCGACTCATTCTCCGGATCGAGGGAAACTCGTGAGTTCGACCTGCCCAGGCGGGTATGGAATCCCTCGATCGGTTCATTTGTTGGTTCATGAACTCTTGGATGCACTTGGTTCATTAAGTTACTCCATAATCGAATGGCCTACCGCCAAAAGCACTTCGTACTGACTCACTTGGTCGAACAACTCGCGAATAACGAACCCACAAATTCAAGGCAGAGATGCGTACACAAATTGAGACCAGACCGGACACGCACAGTCGTTGCTGGACTTCTGGGGTCTGATTTCTTACAAGCGCTTCAACGGAGAGTCATCATGCTCAGACGGGCTCACCTCTCCGTCTCGCTCGTCCTCGCTGTCCGTGTCCGCTTCTGCTCCAGCCGGCGGACGCCAGTTTCCAGCATCATCTGGCCAGGACACGGAAGAAGTATCTTTCAGCTCCCACTCCTCCGAAGCCGGCCAACGGTCTGCAGGCGACGACATTCTCGCACTTACATCAATCGTACCGTGCGGAGGCGTTACATACTTCGCGTCCTCCGCAGCTTCGTAATCAGGCTTCATGACATCTCCGTAAAGGAAATCTCGATAAGGCGCAGGAATCTGCGACCGACTGCGAGATCCCAAAGAGTTGGTGATGTGTGTGCCACCATTCAGCAGCATTGCTTCAGTTGCTGTGCCGTACACCTCCACATAGTGGGGAAAGTCCCCCGGCTGGAAAAACTCTTCTGGGTTTCGATAGAGCAGCTCAAGCTTATACTGCTCGCGAGTTTCACGTGTGAACAGATGAACCTTGATAGGACCGCAGTGTGCAACCACCCACTCATCATCACGCGTGCCATAGCAAAAGGCTTCCACAAATGGCGGCTGGCAGGACTCTGTTGCTCTTGCCATGATCTGCCCAAGCCTGCGGCAGTGTCTGGAAGTGATCCCTGTTGCCAATATGGCATACATTCCAACGTCTCTCCGGTCACACTCATCCAAATCAATGATGCTAATGTCACGGGCTTGTTCAGCCCTTAGCAGGTTCGCAAGGAGCTCTGGCGCAGGGAGATGCCCTTTCGGCCAGGTCTCTACAACTTGCAACCAATCACCCTCGTGGCCGTGATCGCCATCATCTTCCAGACCCGTCGACCACAGATGGCCCTTCGGAGGGCGCACGACCGGATCGTGGTAGTAGCGCCACTCGTCCTCAACATCACCGGGCTCATCTTGCATTTGCAGCTCACGGTGCTTCTCAAGGTAATAATCCTGTGCACGCGAAACTAGACGCTCTCGATTCTCGAGGTAGAACACCTGGGCCGGGGTCAGCTCGGAGTCCCCAGACTCAGCATTTGCGGTGCTTTCTGGCACAAGCTCTTCGATGGATCTCCTCACCCGCTGTCTGAGCTCCTCCTCGCTTAGCTGAGCAGCTTCTTCAAAGGCCTTCTGGCGAGCTAAACGAGCAGCTGCCACGGCCTGCTGGTGTCTATCATCCTCTAGTGGCTCCTCTTCGGTTTGCTCAGTGAAAAACTGATCCTGGTCTGCTACATCCAGGCTCTCGGCATCTGCTTCCTCGAGCAACGCAGCATCAATGTCCACAAAGCCACCAGGTGGGCCGCCATCTGGCCCAGGTGTGGTGCTGAACTCAGGCACGCTGGCCCCGTTCGGCAACTTACCTTTCGCGCGAAGCTCCTTCACCACGTTGGCAAAGGTTTGTGCACCACTGTGGTTCAATCGATATCCAACGTTCACTCTCGGCCGGAACCGGACGATGAGACCGCTGCAAAGCTGCCAATGTGTAAAGCTTACATGGCTTCGCAGATACGACAGCATTTGTAAAGCAGGGTAGCTTGGAAAATGGAATTGTCGTGCAAAAGACTGCAATTACAAAATTACAAACGCTTCGAAGAATTTGCACCCCAGAGATCTAAAAGCTCGAAGGCGTATGACATGTTTCACAGCGGCCAGGGAAGAGAAGAGTCACGTTTTGACGCATGTGCTGATATTACGGTCCCTTGTTCGTGCGCTGATGTTTGCATCGGCAAGCCTGCAGACGTTGACAGCATGAGAACATGATGACTTCCAGTGATGCATGTGGATTCAAGGAACAAACGCCTCATGTGCGGCTTCGTGGTACTATCACCTAAATGGGAAAGGGTTCTGCAAGCTCTTACATCACAATAGGTCCACCACCGGAGGTCAATGAAGATACAGTAGCTTGTAAAATGGAAGTGTCTCGTAAAGGACTGCGTGCACAAAGGTTTCTAGGAAACCTGCGCCCCAGAGATCTGAAAGCTCGAAGGCTCATGACAAGCTTCACAGCGGCCAGAGAAGAGAAGAAGAGAAGAAGAGAAGAGTCGCGTTTTTGACCATGTGCTGATGTTACGGTCCCTTGTTCTTGCGCTGATGTTTCCGTTGGCAAGCCTGCAGAGGTTGACAGCATGAGAGCATGATGATTGCCCGAAGATTGTCTGTCAGGCACCATACTGCATGTGAGATTGTTTTCGTTAATGTTCCAAAGTACATGTCAGCATTCTTTCAAAATCCTCACCCCCTGACCGAAGCGCACTTGGCAAGACTGTGCAAGCTATCTAAGAATTCTAGCTTGTAGAGTGCTGAATTGCCGCATGCTACTGGGGAGTGGCTGTTCTTAGGTTGTGTTCTCCTGGTAGATAACACCGGAAACATAAGATCTTTTTTGCTGTACAGACGAAGCCCTTTGGCGCCATCATGTCAGGCCCTAAGGACCTGGAGCACCTTGAAACGGGCCAAAACTACTCACTTCATCGCCTTCATGGCCTCAGGAAATGCTTTTTTGGGGCTTGAAGATCGTCGTACATCCAATGTGTACGACAGACTAATGATTGAACGGGCTGTGCTCTCAGGGTGCTGATACCTGTACAGTTACCGTTAACCCTGCTGGCCAGGCCACCACCCCTGCTGCACTTGAAGAAACTACTTTAGTTGCAAAGGTTGCACGACGAGCTGCCTTCATCGCCTTCATGGCCTTCATTGCCTGCAGGACAAGGATGGCTGCAAGAGCCGCACCCGGCAACCGGCTTCAAGCATGGCACATCTGCTGTAGAATCGAGCCGTGGGACGCAAAGTGGCTCCTGCAACCTTATGCCTGTACTTCACAGAAGTAAGCTGGAAAAGGCTCGTCCTTTTTGCAAGCTACAAGTACTGGAATAAGGAATAGAGGAAGACGATCGAGCTGCTGAATCTCCCGCCCACAACCATGTGAGCAACACCCTAAACCTTGAAGCCTCAGCAGCAACCTGGCTGTTGGGTTGATGTGGCCTGCGTTTGAATACCAAAACCGTAGAAGTGTGAAGAAGTCACGAGTGGAAACTGAGGAACACGACACAAGCACCTTTAGCAAAAGAGGTGCCTAACGCAGCCTCCAAAATGAACTCCAGAGATCCGAAAAGCCTAAACCTCGGTTCACTACAGTATGATTTAGGAGGGGAGGCGATGGCACCATGCTTCGCAAAGCAAGGACTGGCGGGCGTTGGGAATAGGAATTTAGGCTCGGGGTTGAAGGATTAGGGCTAGGGTTTGGGCTGCGATTTGGGGGAACAGTGCTCAAGGCGTAAAGGACTTACGAATTCTCACGCTGAGTTGAATTCTGCATTGGCCCCGAACAGATAACTACCTGGAAAAAACCTAGACAACGACAAGCACAGAGACATGTACCGTGGCTTCAAAAAAGGGTACAGTAAATTTATCAACATGCATATGTTCCCTCGAAACAAGAAACCTTAAACCCTTGAACCCCAAACCCAAACCCATGTGTCAATATCCAGTACATACATACGAAACATTCTTGTTGCAAGGATCCCGGCTTTCAACAGACCTGGCAACCTGGAATTGTCATGTTCAGGCCTTCATGGCCTTCATTGCCTGCCAAGTACTCAGACGAAACACAGAAGCATCATTACAGTATATCGTATACAGGGTTTATGCTAGAAGGACTGCATTCTGTAGCCATGGAGCAGAAAAGAGGTGCGTACAGAGATCGGAAGAAGGAAATCCGTCACATAGTGTCCACTAACAAACTTGCTACGAAGAGAGAAGCCCGTCAACACAAGAGGGATGCGAGCAACAAAGTTACGCGACTGTCATCGCTCTGGTCAGAAATCTTGATCGCACACATCAGCAGCCCCGGCCTACCACTGCAAGTTTTTTTTACGATGGACATCGCAGTGGGCAAGAAATCCTTACGGCATCGCCTTCATGCTCTTCATGGCGGGAGCTTCCTCATCGCCGGCCTTCTTCATGGCCTGCATCGGCAAACTTAGGTAACAGCAAGCTTGCCAGCGCTACCTGCGTACAACTTGTGGAAGCACCAGACAAAGTTTCTGACAGTCGTCTTCGTCAAGAGCTCGAGAGAACGCACACGCAAACATTCACAGCAGAGTTTTGTAATGCAGGGGTACACCCCAGACAGGATGGGCACAAAGCTTGGAAGTCCAGGATGCGTCTTGCATGCAAATTGTGATAACCGAGACGACCCAAGCCAACACGGAACCGCGGAACTTTACCACAGCGTTGCCCGCAAAATCCGAGAATAACATGGAATAAGATAGTTTCCACCTGCATGGGTTCCATCTGTCAAGCTGCAAGTTGCAAAAAAAGAAAAATCGAGTTTACCGTCAAATGCAGTTGGTGCCTTCATGGCTTTCATCGCTTTCATTGCCTGCCAGACATGCTGCCACACAGCTTGGGCGTGGCAACATAGAAAAGGCACTCTGGATGTTGCGCTCAGGGCTTTCTGCCCTAATGCAGAAGCATTGGTTGCATCAGGCCTTCATGGCTTTCATCGCCTGCCGATAGCCAGTTCCAAATTTCTGAACATGGGGCATCTTAGGGGACCGCAGGTGAATGTGTAGAGTATAATCGGGGGTCCACCTGACACATCATCAAGGCACGACTGTGAAGAGCCTGGAAGCTTGCTTGAGTTAAGCCGCGCCGCTACCACTACAATCCAGTACGTTGCAATTTGCCGGCGGTTCTGCGCTCAGGTTCCGCAGCACTCCATCAATGGTTCAATGCTTTCAGACGTGCCTTCATCGCCTTCATCGCCTGCCAACAGCTGCGTTTTGCACGCATCCCACATGGTAAATTTACAAGTGCAGAAGCTTGCGGAGCTTCAAAAACCTCGACATGACCATTGCGCCATGCATTCTGGCAGGCCTTCATGGCCTTCATCGCCTTCATGGGAGCCATAACGACAAGAGAAGCTTTCGGGGGCGCTCGGAGGCGTGGGAGGACTTGGAAGCGGCTTGAGCACGTCATCGGGCGGGCAAAGTCTATATACTATATTATACTATGTATTATATTCTGTATTCTGTATACTATAAGCTACATATTATAACGTGTGTATATATACACATACATATAAATAACAAATATTTCAGTACCTGATTGTTCTTAATATCATTGAATAAGCATCTCGTGGCCGTGGGGTGCGTTACCTCTGTGGCGGAAGGGGTTATCAAGAACATGAAGCAGGGATGGAAGCATTGATTCAGTTAACGCAGGCCATCTCAGGCAAAATGATGATGACTGTGATTTTGATGATGCAACAATTTTGGCACTAGTCAGTCGTGTCTAACTCTCTAACAAATTTTACGGTTGAATCCTCTTGTACGAATCCCCACAACGTCAGGGTCTGACACTTTGCCTCCGAAATCAACTTTCGGGCTAAACATTGGGTGCTTTTGACAAACTGTGGGTCCCGTTACGGGGGTCCGTACAACTTTGCTTCCATCCACGCACACTTGCTCACCAGAACTGCAGTTTCACTGCATCTTGGCAGCCTGGCACGCACACAGCATGCACAGGATCACCAGCAGAGGCTCATGAAAAGACTCCCCGGCGATGTAACATGCAGACTGCTGGGAGGGACGAGGCGGTAGGACATCCTAGGCTCGTTCCACGCACCAAAAAGCTGCTGAAACTGGCTTTCACCCCGCTGCATGGCTCCATGCTCCAAATGTGTTTTGGCAACTTCGTGTGCTGCGCGTGACTTGCTGCACAAGCGTCATGGCCGTGAGACCGCAGGTGGGCTGTACAGGACACTTGTGAAAGCTGCTGCACCACTTTGTTAGGGTAACCGCTTCTTGGGAAAGTCGGGAGGGCCGGAGTGCTTTCAATATTCAAGCAGATTTTAGAGTAATTGGCCTTGCTAGGGAACTGCGGGGCTTTGCACCAGCGCTCGTGCCTGCTTTTGGTAGCCGTGTAGCATGGGCCTTACAAGACATGTGGCACCACGGGCGAAACCACCCCAAGACAGTCGAAGAGTAGGTCTGCCACACTGCTGGCATGGCCACCCCTGCCTGGTGTTTCGGGCAAACGGATCGATCTACCTCTGCCTATACTGTACCTTTTCGCCCCAGCTGCACCCACGATTTACTTTTTCAACTGCCCTTGTTTTCGACGGGTCAGAAACAGCCCTTGCAAGATCGGAGCATGGCTTAGGCTGGCTGCTGAAACCGAGCTGCTTTGTCCCACTTTCAGATTGGAGCTTCGGACTTCCCGATGCAGACGACGAAACATCTTCGGGTGCACACTGCGGAGGACAGGATCCAGGTGGGAAGAAGCCAAGCAGGCCGGTGCCACGAAAGGAGCCATGCACGGCGCCACATTCATCGGCGGCTGCAATGCACCTTTCGGCGGGTCGGGCTACGAAACTCGGGTCGCAAGCTGGGCATTCCAGGCCGTCGGCCTGCCATCCCAGGCATAGGCGGAGAAGGCACCGACGTGACGGGCCTCAGCGAGGGCTCGCTGCGTCTGCATCGTCAGAGTGGAAATATCAGCTTACAGGATTGAAGGGGTGTTCGCAGGCATATGCACGTATGGAACAGCTTGGCAGCGAGCCGCAGCGCTGCAGCGGCGGCCTGCGCGACGGGAGGCTGGACACCCGGCAGCTCCTGAGTCATCCTCAAAGGGAGAGGGGTCATCCGCAAAACACATGCAACTTCTGCCGTCTGAGAGGCGTGATGGCTTTCACCTCCTCGGCCTGAAGGGCGAAGGCACCGGAGAGGAACGCATACAGTTCGTGCAGAAAACAGCTCTTGGATCTATAGTAGTAACAGTAAGGTACTAGTAGCAATGGTTTCAGAAAGCTCCTACCATGCAGCTCCGTACCTACTACAGCCTGAATCCGCCAAACGTTTCGGCGGAAGTAACTTGTTGCAACATCGACCAGAATGCTCGAACTTTCGCATTGGCTGTCAAGAGGAGATGAATGCTAATTAACATCCACACACCGGCAGCAGCTTTTCCATCCCGGAGCCATCGTGACTGTTCTGTAGTCTGTGGCATTTTCAAAGTTCAAAGCGATCTCATTGTTTGGGGCAGGCTGCACTCTGTTGGCAGCCTCCTGCCGCAGGCCTTCAAAAGGATCAGCGGATCAGCCGCCGCGCCAGTTGCCCCATGCCCGGCCCGCCCGGCCCGCGCCGCCGTAGCGGTCTCCATCCTTCCACCCCGACTGCTTCTGAGGGCCGTAGCCGCCGTAGCCGTAACAGCCATGGCCAGCTTCACCCTTCCAGTCCCATGTCTGCCTGCTCCAGTCGGAATCCCAGGCAACCTCTTCGAGGATGTTCTGGCCCTTCTGGCGCAGCAGCGGCGCCCAGCCGGATTGGACCCGATAGAACATCACGCCCTCCACGTTCACTTGCGCATCGCTCCACGCGAGTTCGCCTTCTTGGAGTTTGCTGCCGTTCTTGCGGGCATCTTTTGCCGGCTCCGCTCGCAGATGCACCACGCTCGTGGCTTTGATTTGCACGGCTTTCTTCACAAGCTCCTCCTCCCACTCCCAACGTGCGCGGTCTCGGCCATCACGGCGGCTGCCGGGCTTCCAATTCGCCCAGAGGTCCTCCGTCTCGTTGCCGGCGTTGGCCTCCAAGCCCTCCTCCTGCTCCTCCAACTTGATCGGCTTGTTGTTTTCCGTGACCTGGGTTTCATCCGCGAGCTCGAGGACCAGGACCCGCTCCAGGGCGGCCAGGTACCAGGCTTTCCGAAGTGACAGCGGCACCCGCTCCACGGCTGCTTTCCCATCTGCTCCAGGTGAAGAGGCTGAGGCTGGACTCCCTGGACTCTCTGCCCGACGAGCGGGGGACCCCGGTGGGGCCGTGCTGGCCGCCTCCGGGTCGCTTAGCCGGCCCAGCCGCAATTCCTTCAGCTCGCCCCGCAGGCTCTCGGTCTCCTCTCGCAGCTTTCCGCTCTCCTTGGCAAGCGCCTGCTGCTCCGCTTTCAGCCGAGCCGTCTCAGCACGCAAAGCTGCCACCTCAGTCAGGGCCGCTTGCAGCTTCTCTTCCAGCAGGCTCTCCATAGCGCTGCGCAGCGATGCAAGCGCCGCATCCATGGCTGCGGCAGCCATGGCGCACTCCTGCCTGCTAGCACCAACGGCCCACCCAGTTGTAACACATTCAAAGTCTGTTTACAAGCAAGCTTTGCGGACCCCGTCCAGGGCCTCAGTATCCAGCGATGTCTATGACAATTCGCGTCGGAAGAGGCTGCAGGAGCCGTGGACGTGCGGTCATCACAGATGGTGCTGACGAACCCGGACAGGACGACTATTGGCCTTTAGGTGACGGTGACCATGGTCACGTCCGAACCCGTTCTAGAAATCTCGCCGAACTAATCCGCAGCACGGCCACATGCCGTGTTTTCTATGCAAACGGCATCCCCACGATTTAGCCCGCGGGCGCCTCCTGCGCAGAGAGGATGCCACGATCCACCCAGAGCTGCACAAGACGGAGAACCCTGCAGAGGTTTGCGGGGAGTTTGGGTCAGTTTGGTACGAAGATGCAGAAGTCGGAGCCTTTAGGCTTCGTAATTACGTTACAAGCAGGTCTTTGGATTCTGTGCTCGATTCCGTGGGAGGCTTGACAGGTGCTGTTCTGGTTCTTCGTGGACGAGCTAACAGTTGCTTCTGTTGCTGATGCCTGCAATGCCTTTGGGGAAGTATTGTAGGAACTGACTCTGCCACAGCCCTCCGAGGCCTCGAAGTCTCGTCTCCTTGAGGCGATTGCAGCGCCTTCCGGATTGGGATTCTGAGCCTATGAGGCATTGTGCAGCTCATGCATTTTTGCAATCGGACGCATCAATGCCTGCGCGAGGAACCACTTCCTCGCGCACGTGCGTGCTTTTGAGAGTTTCTGGAATACTCGAAAAATTGGGTGCCCTGGCTCTTGAACAGGTTCTGCTTTAGGGAAGTATTTAAAGGTTCAAGGCTACAGGGTCCAGACTTAAAGGTTAGCGGTCTCCCATCAGCAATCGTAGGGACAGATACGGGGAATTGACGGTTCTGGACGGGACGGATCATGTTGAGACACTCCATTAGACTGCTTGCATTAGGGCGTGGTAAAAGGTAAAACAAGGAGCATCTGCGCATGTAATGCTTTGATGAGAACAGATTGTCGCCGAAGGATCGGCAGGGAGGTTGAAGGCTACAAGATAGAGTGGTACTGTTCTTATTCTTAGTTAATTAAAACACTACCACATTAATACACAATACTAATAACAATCATACCAATACTGCTGTTAACAACAAAAAATGATAAGAGTAGCAATTATTATAACAACAATGACAATAACAATAATCACAACACTAGCAATAATCCACCGACCCCTGCTGGGCGGAGCCCAGAAGCTGTGTTCTCGCTTGTGTTTCTTAGCCCGGCTAATTTAACTTACGCGCTGGATCTAGCTAGCTTAGTTTCGCTAACTTAACCTGTGAAGCAAAAGCTATGCGATCCCAACTGAAATGCATGCAAACGCCGGTGCTTTGGCTGTCGACTAAGCCATTTTAGGTTTGTTTTTGTGGTATTTGAAAGTAACTTGATTCTGATACCGCTTCAATGGCTGCCCAACCCCTCCCCGGTCCCACCGCGCCCCCTGCGCCCTCCGCAGCACCACACTATGGCTGCCATTGGCTGCCGATTAAGCCATTTTGGGCTTGTTTTTAGTGGTATTGAGGTGCAGCATGCCAGATAGAGACACCTTTTGCCCTTTCGCCCCCATTCGCCCATATTCACTGGAGTGCTTTTCTCTAAACTTACTTGATTGTCGAAAGAGCCGCGGGCTCCTATGGCCACATCCTGCTACGCTGCAGCATCTCGAAATGGAACGCTCCGGACCCTCATCGCGTTCCGTACCCTGCACGCTCACCGCTGTCGCTTGCGCCTGGAGCCCCGCTCAGTTCCTAAGGTTTTGCTAACAAGGCATATTTCCACTGCCTTCTCGATCTCAGCTGGGCTCCGCCCACGGAAGCTCTGATCGATACTCTCCGGGCAGTGGTTGGTCATCCAGATGGCATTTAGGCTGGGGCAGAAAACCTGATTTTCGGTTCCGTCATGATGCACGATACATATACGCATGTACAAACCCTGGGCCGCCCAATGCCTAAATAGGTCGCAGCGCGTTTGTTTAAGCACTTTGCGCCCCAATAGCTTCAAACAAGTTTGCACGGCAGCCGAATTCGTGAGCCCCAGGAATCTGGATGCTTCCTCAGAGGTTCGGCCTCGTCGCCGTCAGCCTTGAAGCATAAGCATAAGGCAAAAAAACAAACACAACGCTCGCATGATGGGTTTAGTAAGGATTCATATAATTAGTGTGTGACGTGACCACGGGACAAGGGTACCACCGAACTATAAACCATTTGCATGCATCTATACCAGTCGACGAACCCTCCGCTGAAGAACCCGACGCCGACGCTTTCGGGAAAATATTTCATCAAGTCCACGTCTATTGAAATGACCGCCCCTTTCTTAACATAATATGAGCAAGGTGCACTTGCCGCTGCGAAACCGCGAGCTTGCAGAAGTTCTGCTTGCGACGGCTGACTGAGAAGGCAGAACGCGGGGCTTCGGTTCAATCGGCACTCGGGGCAGCAACCAGGGAACAGGCCTCAAGAAGCCAGGCCCTTGCCGCAGGAGGTGGCTCATGATCTGGTAGCCTAGGCGAGTGATGCTATGTGATGCTACTCGCTCATACTTAGGCTCCTCGTGTCAAGGACCAGGCGCCTTTTCTTGAAGAGGACGCTGCCCATCCTTCAACGAAAATGCGACAGGATCAACATCGCGGTGGACGGTCGGAATGACATCTACGGCAGTAACGAAAACAGACTACGGAAGTAAGGGTGGAATCTTCCAAAATTTTGAACGGAAGAGGAAAGGCGGATTCTTCCATGTGGTGCACCATAATTTGCCTTCAACCAATGAGGTGTAAATCGTTTTTTGTGCTCCTGCACAGCACAAGGTTCAATGTCTTCCTTACTGGGCTCCCAAATAGCTTGGGAGGGTTTGGGGTTATAGGGTTTAGGGTTTTAGGGTTAGAATTGAGGGTTTAGGCTTTCGGGTTTAGAGTTGCATGGGGGGGACATCAGGGGGAGCCCTCTCCGCAGCACCACGCTTTGGCTGCCGATTAAGCCATCTTGGGTTTTTTTGTGTTAACGCGTAAACTTAAATACCGGAGGCTTCCGCAAATGGCTTTGAATGGCAAACCGAAAAGCACTCCTGTTTTCGAGGAACATATGGCTCATGTTTTAAAACAACGCAGAAATGACCTGACAATGGATGAAATCACTAAGGATTATTATGTCTTTTGACCTTCCTCCGCCTCCGGTCACCCAACAGCTGAACACCTACACCTGCAGTTTTTGCTCGTGGGCCCTTGTGCGACAGCCGATATCAGCCGACACGCCAAAAAACCCAAAACGCCATCAGATCCGCTTCTCAGTTGATGAATTCATAAGCGGTTAGGTGAGGTGGGGTGAAGTGAGGTGAGAGGTGAGAAGTGCGAGGCGATGGGTGAGCGGTGAGGGGTGAGAGGTGAGGCCAAAGCACGAGCCTGGCCTAGCAAAAGGACAACGAAATGACAAAAACGGCACAGCGGCAAGAACAACGCGCAACGAACACGACGACACAACGATGCGAAAAGGCATGGCTCGTCATGTGTATATCAATTTAATAGTAAGCCCAATACGCAAAAAGGCTAACTGCCGATAAGCCGATACGAGCTGATGGGTTTATTGGCTGCAGAGCAACTGAAAAACTAATTTGCGAGCACAGTGTAATGTCAACGTTTCAAGGAGTAGCAGTTTGCCATGTTCTCAGAAAAGTCGGTTGATGGATTTTACCTCTCAGCCTGTGTTGGTGGTAACAGCGTGGAACATGTACAGCTAAGAGATCCGTCCCCGAAAAAATTGAAAATGCTTGCGCCGTAAGTATTTTTCTGCCTGCTGGGTCCGGGCCATCCCCCGCGGCGCCGGGGATGGCCGGGATGTCGAGTGCGGGGATATGATCTTCACGAGCATCGTGTGCGCATTCTGACTTGCTTTCTTTTGGAGGAATGCCCCACTGAACATAAAATGCACATGTTCATGTCTCCCCGTTGATTTATCACTCCGCGCCGTCTTGATATTGAAGCTCACTTCACGCCCTGGTTGCCTCAAGTTGGCATAGCCGCGGCACCCATCACGGTTTCCAGATGGCCTTGCATCTGGGCCCGAAGACAGTTCATTCTGGGAGACAACGAGACGTCCAACCTCGTGCAACCTGATTCGACTCGAAGCTGTGAAGGACCAGCGACCGGATCGACCAGCCAGCTTTGGGCGGCCTGCACGGCATGACGCAGGAGGACTTGCGCAGCCAAGTCAAGAGTCGGCAGATCCTTGTGCTCCTCCAACACGCACTGTAAGCTAGCCCACATGCCACGTGCAATCCCCAGTTGTCCTTCTGAAAAGCTGGGTGCCCGTGGTGTTGCCCCACGGCTCGATACTTCCAGGCGAGGCCTGAGCAATATCACATTTTCCCAGTCGTCACCCATCTCTTTCTCTTGGAAAGAAAAGTTATCCGCCCCCCGTTGGCGGTGAAATTTGTTCTTTGTTTATTTTCAAGTTTTTTTTGCGAACGCTTTGTTCCTAGAAGCTTGTGCATCTTCTTGTTCGCTTTCCGAATCGTGTTCGCTTGCGCTGCTTCTTGTGCTTTTTTGTTGGTATGCTTGCTTAGAAACACCACCTCTCCATCCTTGACTGTGAAACGGTGCTCACAGCCTTGCTTGGGCGTGTCAATCCTTCCGTTCACAATACTGGGCTGTACTAGTTTGCGACACCGTGAGCACTTGCATGTAAACAGCTTTTTTGCGACCTCCCCATTTTGTGCAGCAAATTGGTCATGCATGTCAATCGGGACTGCGTGGATTGAAAAAATGGCGCGCCGCTGTTGCTGCTAGCGTTGCCCTACGCGCGAGCCCGCGTCGAAATACGAAACAGCAATGACCGAATAAACACAGCACGCATGCATTCTAATTTGGATCGCGTTGCTCTTGCTCTTTCTAGCACTGCTTACTGTTATTACAGTCCGCCCGGTTCTTTTAGGGGGTGGAAGCAGTGACGGCAGCCATGACATATGGCATAGTAATAGTAGTACTAGTACTTAATCATAGAAATAAAAAAGTAATACTAGCACTTCATCTCAACATACCGTGACTGGGATCTGCCTGGTCAGTGTCTCGGTTCCCTGTTGACAATCAATTCTACTGCATTCGACAAGCAAGCGCAAGATCACTCCTGCTGGTATCTTGTCTGATGTTGTCGGGCCAAACTTCATAGAACTCGTGACCCTGCTTATTGCATCCGCACAGAGATCGAGGGATAACGTACCCTTTATATCGAAGCAGTTGCTATTTGCCTGAGGACAGGAATGTAAGCTTCCCTTGCGGCCCATACCAGAGTTCATCCCCACATATCAAAAGAAAGAACTATTCGGGAGTTTGCCTAATTAGGCTGGGAACCCCAACATGAGAAATCATGAGAACCACGCTTGAACCAATTCAGTGCTGTAGCGCTCAAGATCTTAGATGGCCCAAGATGTAGATGCATGCTGAACTTCCTATGGCCTCCGGCAGGTGTACATCTGCTTGGACCAGTGTTCGACATCCTCGCGAAGGCTCGGCAAGCCACGCTCCAACAGCAACCATGACATCCCAGTCTTCCACACTTCTGGGCTACATTGGTCTCTATTCCACTCAGCTTGCGCATGTTGGCAGTCCTCGTCTCGAGCATACGAGTCTTTGAAAGCTTCAGCCTCTTGTGCAGGCTCAGAGCTGTCACAGTGTCAGAAAACCCGACTCCTACCGCGACGCAAACACTCGAGGCCTGAAAACGTTCCCTGCTGAACAATGGGTGATCTACGAACATATGACACACTATGACGTACTGGTATATACACATCATCGAGCTGCAAACAAGCTGTGTGCGGGAAGCGGCGTGAATGCTGAAGAGAACTGAAGGGTCCAGGGCAAAGGGGCCTCGGGCTAGGGGGTCCGACGCTGAGTAGCATAAAGCAGGGCGCAATCTGCCAATGAGTTTCGCACGGTCGTGATCCCACACCGAGAGGGGCTGGGGCTGGCTTGTGATCCTCGGCTAGGGCCAGGGGCCTCTTGCATGGATCCGAGGAGGGCTCCAGCCTGACTGGCCCTGGCCACCTCCTCCGCCTCCTCTGCTGGATTTTGGAAGGCCAAGTACATATACTGCACGATCTTTCATCTATCTGCATGCTGAAGAAGTTACGCCTTCATTCAACATCATGCACCCTCGGGCGTGCACCACTGTCTAAACCAGTGACCAGAAGGATGAGGAGGAGGAGGATCGTGATGGTGATGTGATGCTCATGGTTGTCATGATTACGGTGACACCTGATGGGACTCGAAGAGTCATCGCCGAATGCCTGCACCAAGCTTTCCGAAGTCATGTTCTACTGTTCGACTGAGTTCCAACATGCGCACTTTTCCCCTCCGTCGGGCAGACACGAGCGACGGCAGCCTTTCATCGCCATGGGTGAGACTGAGGTGATGCAACCGGAGAAGCGGAGCCACCAGGACGCTCAGAGCTCTTCCAGCCTGGGATGAAACCTCAGAGGTTTCAAGGAATGTGATGGCTTTCATCCCACTATGGGCACTTGGGGCCCGCGGCATCTCTGCGAAGCCGATGTCCACAGCATCCTCATGATCCTCGACGGCTCTGCACATTTCATGCAGGCAGCAGCATCACAGCAAATGGCCAAAAATAAACCTCCTGTGAAGGAGTGCAGAGTGAAGGTCGTGTCCTCCTGCGCACACTCGCCACCACCGCGAGCGAAGCAGCCAAGGGCAGCACCAACCTCAACTCAAGCTCAACAAGCTTGAACGCTGACTCTGCATCAAGGCTACAAATCCCCGTGTCGATCGTGGTAGTCAGGGCAGTGCTAGAGGCTAGGCTCGGTAAGGGCTCGGCTCCACAGTCGCATGGCAAATCCCAGGCAACGCCAGTGAAGTACTCCAACCTCGACAAGAGGACGCTGCACACAGTGACTCAGTGCCTCGCAGACTGCAGGAAATCTAGCACCCTGAGCCCGCAATGCCCGCACCGCACATAGCAGTCTTTGCGAAAGTCAAAGTTTCCTGTCACACTTTGCTTGAAACTGAGGCATCGTAAACAATGCGACAGCCAGGTAAAGCCGTGCAGTATGTGTGTAGCGCCATTACTGAGCCCGCAGTGCTGCACCGCACTGCAGGTAACTAGAGAGCGCAGAGTCAAATTCATGTGTCACACCTTACCATACCTTACCGAGCCCACAGTGCTGCCCCGCACAGAGGCGTAGCTATAGAGTGCAGAGGTCAAACCTGCATGTCACACTGTGCTTGAAACTGAGGCATCGTACACCATGCGACAGCCAGGTAAAGCCGTGCAGTATGTGTGTAGCGCCCTTACTGAGCCCACAGTGCTGCACCGCACTGCAGGTAACTAGAGAGCGCAGAGTCAAATTCATGTGTCACACCTTACCATACCTTACCGAGCCCACAGTGCTGCCCCGCACAGAGGCGTAGCTATAGAGTGCAGAGGTCAAATCTGCATGTCACACTGTGCTTGAAACTGAGGCATCGTACCATGCGACAGCCAGATAAAACCGTGCAGTATGTGTGTAGCGCCATTACTGAGCCCACAGTGCTGCACCGCACTGCAGGTAACTAGAGAGCGCAGAGTCAAATTCATGTGTCACACCTTACCATACCTTACCGAGCCCACAGTGCTGCCCCGCACAGAGGTGTAGCTATAGAGTGCAGAGGTCAAACCTGCATGTCACACTGTGCTTGAAACTGAGGCATCGTACACCATGCGACAGCCAGGTAAAGCCGTGCCGTATGTGTGTAGCGCCCTTACTGAGCCCGCAGTGCTGCACCGCACTGCAGGTAACTAGAGAGCGCAGAGGCAAAGGTTAAACTCACATGTCATACGAGTATTTCGCTTGAAACAGAGTCATGGTCACCATGTAGACGCCAGGTAGACATGCGGCTTGACTGCGGCGCTGTCGCTGACCGCACTGACGGAACGCACAGCAGACAGCTCGATAGACAGTCAGATAGTCATGCGGGGCAGCTGTGGTCCTCGGCAGCTATCTAGAACGCGACCCCAACACTACCCCCAGAGTTTATGTAAGAGCTTCAGATGAAGAACTGCCTGACGCACGGAAGTCACATGCTGGATTCGCTGCATGCACTGAAACCCATCAGCCCCACTTGGAGACTTAGCCCCCGACTTCTCTGCCCATCCATGATATACCGCGCAGCAGTCCAAACCTCAGGCAAGGCAGACACATCCCTAGTCGGCCCTAGTCTTGGTTCTCAACACCAACACCCAACCTCGACGAGAAAAGGAATCATAACCAGAAATGTCATTCAAGGCTTTCTAAACACGTCGAAGAGCCTCGAACGCCACAGTGCCTCGAACCTTCTGCCGCAGGTTGATCCGGTCGACGTGCATAGAACCAGGCTTCAAATTCGATCCACTGGCAAGGGAAGAGAGCCCGGCCCAGCGATTTGCCGAAGCTCGCACGGAAGTGGTCTCGCAGCTCCAAGACATCGCTTGTAACTTCCAGGACATCACCGACCCTTTCATCAAGTCGACGTCGTAGTTCCGCAAGAGGAAGGGGTTCGTCTTCCGACACCAGAAGCTCCGTCACTGGACTCGCAGACTTCGAGAGGTGAGAGTAGCTGTCAGTTTTCGCGAAGCTCGCTTCTACAAGCAAATGTCCGAAGCGCTTGATGAAGCCCTCTGCGTCCGCAAAGAAGTCGAACGTGCAGTCCTCGTTCTCATGAAGGAAGGTCTTCACCATGCCATAGGGCTTCCACATCGGGGACCAGGTGCAGTTGAAAGCGTTCGGCAAAATCAGTCGCCGACCGAGTGCCACTGAAACCTCCAGAGCCGCGGTCAGTTCCAGGAACTGACACGCCAAACCAAGCCCCACCCCACGCGCAGAACACGAGGAACTCGCGGCTCCGGTTTGGGAGTACCTGAAGAACCGGGGGCGGCTGCTCGATCCGCCGATGAAGGGGTTCTCTTCACCGCGGAAAAGCTCTGCAGGCAAAACTGCTGCTGGAAAGTACTCGTCCGTGTGCAGGGGTTCTGAGAAGCGTTCAGTGAGATTCTCGACGAACCACACCCGTCGATCCCGTAAGAAGTAAAGCTTGTTCCTGCCGAAGTTCGCATGTGCCACTGGTGGTACCTGCAAGCCTCTGACACGGTGGGAGCGCAGCCAAAAGAAGCTGGCGCCGTGCGCGATGACTTCTGGGCTGTGAATCCGAACCGAAGGGTTCGGTGACGATGCAGACAGCCTGCAGCGCAAGGCGTGGTTGGAGTTGGGAGCTCCTGTTCCAACTTCACCCTAGGCTGGCTGAACCCTGGACCGGTCGAGCAGCCTCATTCCGTAGGTGTTGTTCTCCAAGAGCGAGTAGCATCGTCCTGCCTTCCAGGCAAGAGCATGAAAATGCATTAAAACACGGAGCTCCAAGAGCCAGGAAGCTTCTCCAGGAAGCTTCAGGAGGTGCCTGGATCTGCTTCCGGACAAAGCGCGCGAAGATGCGCTGGTCAAAGAGGTCGAAGCCTCCTCCCAGGGATGGCCCCTGGCAGCCGGCATGGCATGGCATGTTCCACCGAATTCGCCTCTGTTTCCGGCCTCGGAGTCCCATGGCGAGTGGTGGGCATCGATGAAGCCACGGACCTCTCAAAAACCCCACATGGGGTATGGATGGAATGAGGCGTGGTCTCTCTGTGCCCGCTCATACCAAGCTTCTAGCTAGCTGCAGCGAAGGCTTCGAGCTTCGCACGAACATGAAGCCCGTGTTGATGTGTTCCTGTGACACTGGGTTTTCAGTCACTGCGGCCTGTCGCGACCTCGTCACATATATTCGATCGGAAGAGTTGCGACTTCAGACTCGAACTGGCGAAATGTTCGCCTGCCTGTTGCGGCTAGAACGGATGGTGCGTTTGTGTGGGTTTCGACGCTCACAGCTGGGAACCCGTCCTCGTCTCGCCATTTCTCGTCCCAGAGGTCTCTGTCGGGGAAGAGATGGTCTGTCATGACCTGAGACCGAGCCGCACGGGCTTCATGAATCGGGCTTTATTCGGAGTCTAAGGTCCAGGGAGTTCTGCAGGGTTTAGGGCTTGGGGATTCCGGAAGCACCGATTTGGGAAGGTCTGCCTCCAAGTCAGCGTCGAAAAAGAAGTGCTGGAAGGGATCTCCGAGAAACACCACGTCCTGCATCTTGCTTCACAGACAGGTCCTGAGCCCTGAATCTTTAAACCGTCAGAAAGAAAGAAAACACCCCTCCCTAAACCCTAAACCCTAAACCATAATCTAAACCCTAAATCCTCTAGAAAAGGAGCGGAAACTCAAGACTGTTGGGACTCGGGCCGTGTCCATCAACAGAACATCGAAGCCTTCTGCGAGGAGGCCAGCAAGCAGTCGCCTTGAAAGCCAGAGCCCTGAACAATAAACTGCGCAAAAAATGCAAAAATAAGTACAGTAGTTGTAATCGTGATGGTCATCGTAGTGGTACGAGCACTTGTAGTGGTAATGGTAATGGTTAAACAGTTAAACCTCAGATGCGACTGAACTTTGCGTCTTAGGGTAGGCCGTGGACTTCTAGGGCTTCAGGCTTCTGGGTACTGGCAAAGGGTTTTGGGCTTTGGTGGTTCACGGTCGGATGTTTCACTGTAGTGGATTTAGGGGTAGAACATGTAAGGGTCATGGCCTCATTGGGGGTCTGGTCGGCTTAGAAGCGTAGGGGTTTGGCTTTAAGTCTCGAGGCCCAACCCACTCGGTGCCGGACCAGCGGGTCATATAGATGTCCAGGGTCTCCTGGGCACGCTGCGAGGCCTAATCCGAGAACCCAACTGGAGAGGATCGGCCGAGCGGCGTAAAGCCAGGACGTGATGCCCTGGCTCTGCAAAAAAGACAGTGTCCTGAGCACAACAGTGCATCCCCAATTCTTCTGCCAAACTGTAAATCTCAAAGGCAGATCCTGAAGAGCACAGGCATTTCCAGCCACGACCCCTCCGTTTCATTGGCATGGCTATGCTTGGCTCCCGGCTCATTATCCAGCGAAAGCACGACAAACGCTCGCTCCTTGTCGTTTGGCTTCTGGGCTCTCAATGGCACGCTTCGCAACACATGGTGTAAGGACCCTGTCCATGTCTCCAAGGCGCCCAATGTGGAGCATGCAGCCGGATCGATGCCCGAAGATTCAAGGCCTGCCGGGGACTGAAGACGGTCTGTCCACCTTTTGACAGTCGCACCCGGCTGTTAGGGGGTCAATCCTCATTCTACTGCACGATTCCATACCAAGAGTCGTGTGAAAGCAATGTAGGGAAAAGCAGAGCAGCTGGAACCCTTTGTTGACTTCATCTTCCATCTGCTAAAGAAATTACCAACACTGAGCAACCACATGCAAGACATCGGCCATCTGTACCCATACAGTCCTATGATTTGGGCTGGGGTTCGACCTTCCAAGGAGCCCACCATCTTCGAGAACTTGCTGCCGCCTCCCGACCAGGTGCACACCTCAGACGGCAGTTCTGGAGTACTTGCAACATCGCCGTCGCGAATGTCACGAACAGTCGCCTTTGATCTCATTAGTGACCTGCGCCGAAACCTCAGTGAATGGATCAACGCATCGATAGAGACGTGAAGCATGAATCGCAAGCGTGGCTCATCTAAAGTGGACTCTAAAGTGGACGCCAGGATGAGAAAGCTCCCTTGTCGAAAACATGCGCGACCTCCCAACCTTCCAGATGCTGGCCAAGGCAAGTTAGCATGTCATAATTCATAGTATTCTCGGGAAAACTACAGCCAAGCCTTCAAGTCGAAGCCACAGCCACTTCCAGCTACGGCCCTCTTTTTTTGAATCATACTACTCGAAACTTTCAGCCCAAACCCGGCAGAGCCGGACTCAGCTTGCTGCCAGTGTCCCACGCGCAGCCACAGCTTGCAGCAGTTCTTTTGGAACTGGCCTCGTGCAAACGGTCGTGCGAAAGAGGATGAGGAAGCCGACACAGAGGCCGGGGAGAGTGCTGAGTGTAGAATCAGCTGGGAACCCAACAACTCGCGCAGACCGGCATTCTCCCGCCAAGCGTCCAGGGAGGATTGTAACCGCTGCACCTCGTGCATGCTTCTAGTTCTAGAATTCTAGACCGACGACAAGCATGAGTCATTGCTAGCACTAGCCGGAACTTGCCTCCTTCAAGCTCTTCATCACCGCCGGATTGCCTTCGACATCACCCGAGCTTTCCCCAGAGGTTAAAATGAGACCTAAGAAACCTGAATATCTTGAAGACAAAACCCTGATGGACACAGGGGACATGTCACCCTCAGAGTGTCACGCTGTTTCAGAAACCCTTCTGGTGCCTGGCAGGTCTTGGTGGGCTCGCTCCACCAGTTCCCGGGCGCGCTCGTAGAGAGGCGCCGCCTGCCTCTCCTCTCTCCTCTTCTCTCCTCTCCCTGTCTGTGAGCTCGCTATTGTCTGCCTGAGTCTACCTGCGTCCCGGTAGGTCTTGTCACACGTGCTGGTGCATCTCTCTCTTCTTCAGCACTCTCTCCCCTGAGGTTTAAGGTCATGTGGGGCAAAGATATAGGGTGGGTCGCTGCTGCCCATCATGTCCGAGTCGATGGGTCCACCCCGACACTGAACACTCCAAGTTACGGAACCTGCCTGCCCATATCTTACCTCCCGCACATGAAGCAATCGCGCACCTCTGCCCAGCCAGAAGATCTGTGCGTCGCGTTCTTGTAGATCACCTCAGAGTGGAGTTCTGAGGTTCGGAAGACGCGGACAGTGTGGGCTCTGAGCTGCCGACGGTGCCCAGGTTGCTCGTGATCAAGGGATCGTAGGCAGGGGCTGCCTGGACTACAAAGCAGAACACGCACAAGCACGGTTACCGAATTCAGCAAAAAATCTGCGTTGCAACAGTTGCAGTCGCCGATGCTGCCAAACTCGTCATCGAGTCGCAGTAGTAGCCACAGCAGCAGCATCATCAGCAGCCACAGTAGCAGTGGCAACACTGCAACGCACGGCAACGCTCTCATCACACTCAAGAGTATCAGTATCAGAATGATGCCTCTCACAACGGAACAAAGTCAGAGCGAGGCACCAACACAGCAATAGCAAGCATGAGAATAAAGCGACAGATCTATACCCTAAACTTCTGAACCCCAACCCTCTAAACCCCTAAACCCTGAACCCGGAAAACCTGGACCCCCAAAACCTGAAACAAACCCGGAAACACCTAAACTTTACACCCTAAACTATTCACCCCTAAACCCCTAAACCCTAAACCCCGAACCCCAAAACCCACTACCAAGAAGAGAACCCGGAGCCCAAGGCGGTGCCTTCTGTGCCTCTCGAAGGACCTCTGCCGCCTCCAGGTCACGAGCTGCCACGTCTTATGAGGGTTTAGGGTTTAGGGCTTAGGGAGTGATGTATTATGCGGTTGTTACCCTCCTTTAGCCAATGCCGCAAGACTAGCATGTTGGTTGAGGCAGTGGGGACAACTGAGAGAGAACAATTAGTTGGGATTCACCACCATACCCACCATGCTTTACAGCACTGGCTCTCTCAGACTTCCCTAGCACAGTGCAGCTGTCGCAGCTTAGGCCATAGCACAACGTCCTACCACAACCACAACCCGGCCCAAGCATGCAGCCTCAGTGTCACTACGGAGCTGGCTCAACGATGCGGACACAGTGCAAAGCAAAAGCTCGACTACACCACATAGCCATTATCCACATCCCTTGAGCAAAGCACCAAGGCCAAGGGTGTACTCAACACTGCATAGCCCCACTCTAGCTACTGCTCGGGATTGTAACAGCTCGGCAAGGAATCACTCACATGCATGCCACCCCAGCTCCTGACCGGATGATTCTCAACAGCCAGAGGGCGATACGAACTAATGTGCCATGTGAACCTGCCCTCATCACACAACTGCCCTCGGGACCATGATCTCAACGGTGCGGTTGAGGGTTCAGGGTTATTTTGGGGGTTTAGGGTTTATAGATGTATACAATGTATATGATGTAATGTGCCATAACTTATTTTCTCGACAATCATGTGTGAGATACTTCGTCTGGTCAAGCGCCAGACAACATGACATCACGTAATGTAGTACACATGATATACATTCTTCATCAAATACATGACGCACAATAGATATTACATATTTCATATGGCCAAACTACATAATAATATGTGTTGGTTATGATCTGATCCGGTCAGGATGGCAGTCACAGTGGCGCGTGTTTGATCCAAAAGCCACTCTTTCTTTGTGCACATCCGTGTGTTCGTACTACTTCTTCAGTAAAAGCTCTGCACCCAAAGGCTTCCTGGATCAGTAGTCCGCAAACTCTCAAAATCCCACATGCACTCCACTTGATGGACCTCTTCCCAACGATTCTGCAAGTCCAGCTGGATGCCAAGGCGATTGAGGCGGCTGGCCTCGAGGTACCTGCGAGTGTGGGCGAAATGGCTCGATGCTGCACTTGACGGGGTTGGAACGGCCTTGATGCCAGTGCCTGGTTGGCCAGTGCCACCTGCCAGAGAAGCCCATCGTCGCAGCAGGGCAGACGCAACAGTAACAGTGTCCTCGTCGTCTCAGTCGTAATCATACGAAGTCGTCGTCTCAGCTCGTAAGAGCACAGCTCAGTAGCAGTAAGAATGCCAACAGTGGTAACAAGAATGAGGATAAGGCAGCAGCAGGAGCAGCAGAAACAGCAGGAGCAGCAGGAGCAGGAGCGGGAGCGGGAGCAGGAGCAGGAGCAGGAGGCATTGTGCTAGCAAAGGCTCACAACAACAACAACATGTCTTTGATAGCATGCAGCTATACAATCTACACAACTGGAAGAAGCTCAGGTCAAGCCTTACCTACGACACCAATGCGCCTCCAGATCGCTGCCCTCTGCAGCTTGCATCTTCCTGCTGCACTTGAAAGCCGGACACAACGCAAGTCAGACTCTCCCTGCAGCGCTAGCGCGAACACAAAACAACACAATGCGCCAAGCCTCCCTTTGCCCCCTTTGCCGCCTGCCAGGCTTTGCTCTTGCAACATGAACCATGACAAGCGTCCGAAATTCTGCGAGGCTTCCAAGGGGCCTAAGCTACCGCCAGCAAGCAAGACAGTTTGGTTGAACGCGTGAAGAGCTGCTTCTTGCAGCTTGTCCTTGCATCGCTGACTGGCTCCATTGCGCAAAGAGGATTCGCCGAAGGAGCATGGCCTTCGAAAACGTCTGACGAGATTTCGCCAAGTACCTCGCGAGGCATTCAATTCAATCGCCCGCAGCGCAATTCAACGTCCATTGCCATTGCAGCTCAGGCCGGTGCATTAACGCAACACCGACCTGCACCGTGGTTGACAAACATGATCCGCAGCGGATGCAGAGGCAGCAAAGCCAAGTGGCCGAATTCTGCAAGGCGGCGTTGCTGTGGCGTTTCAGCGCCTGGACTGAAGGCAGCTTTTCTTCACTTCTCCTCCCTTA
The DNA here is from genome assembly GCA_905221615.1 of Symbiodinium sp. CCMP2592. Taxonomy (NCBI): domain Eukaryota; class Dinophyceae; order Suessiales; family Symbiodiniaceae; genus Symbiodinium; species Symbiodinium sp. CCMP2592. The sequence continues at coordinate 97,120 of CAJNDT010000763.1, read as the reverse complement.
GGAAGACTAAGACCCCTGTGGAGGTTGTTATCTACGCTGGCTCTTCGACTCTGTCATTTCTACTCCGCATGCAGCACTTCGGGCGCTCTGCTTCCGCCCTACGAACCCCGATTCACAGACACACTGCTACGGCCAAGCATTGGAAAAGCATCGAATGAGCAACTTGGGCGGACATGGTGCGAGAGATATGTGGGCGCCAACTTCGGGGCTGCAAATCAAAATCTAACAAATCCGAACGAACATGACAGTGAGAAAGGTGTGGAAAATTCAACCTAAAGGTGAGGAAAGAAGGGTACCAAACAGGCAAGGAGGAGGTCATGAACAAGGCATGTGCCTGCTACAGCGAGTGCATCACCATAGGCGAAAAGCACACAAGATGTAGACCTGAGACTAACGGCAACTACCGCAATCAATACTACATCGTTTCCCTAAAGTTCAACGGATGCCTGGTGCAGCGTCTGCAATGCCTTCTCAGCATCACCCTTCTGCAATGCGTGGACAGCAGCCTGGACAGCTGCGAAGCCAGCGACATCGGCAAGAATCGGATCTTCCCCGCGATTCCTCGTTCTGCTTATGCCCGGGAGCATCCTCGGAACATAGATTCAGACACCATGCCCCAAAATCCCCTCAAGTTGCTGGAAGACAGGAGCCTGGTCCAGGATGAGAGAGAACTCCAAGCCGTCGCAGCCACAGGCCTTTGAAGGAGGTGAGTTCCAGGCGAGCCTTTCCGTCCGTTTCACCGAAAAAGCAGCGAGGACTCCGCCAGAAGCAGGATGCCACGGATGCCACGGAGCACTGCACGCATCTCGCAGTGCTCCTGCTCCTGGCGCAGTGTGAAAACAACTGAATCAGTACTCACGCGAACCTACTCAGAAACATACTAAGACTAGCATACGGAAGCGGCCTAGAGCAGACTGCCCTCTCTGCGCCATCGCACCCGAGTACAAGCATGTGTGACCGCATTCTTGACTTTTCTGGCTTTAACCTCTCACAACACAAACCAGCACGACTTCGATGCGGGGCTGAATAACTGGGCTGACACACGTTTTTGTTCTTGACATCGAGACTGGGCCACCATCGAGAAAAGTGTGCACATCGCGATGCTGCCCGTGTCATGTCAGTGCAGCTTCATCGGGATAGTCTGCCATCACCTTGACTGAAAAGCGGCGGCGCTCTTTTGTACCATATTCGCACGTCTCGTCGAGAGGATTGCGATCTCCTTTGCCTGGGAGCTTGCACTCGAAACTGAAAACTGCTGAACCCTGCGGACCAGCTGAGTTATTGAAAATATGTACACAATTCCTTCATTCTCATTGCTACACAGGTTGCGTCATGACAGGCTAAAGTGGCCTCTGCAGACTGCGACCTGGGACTTTATCAGATCGTCAGATCCACGGGATGGCGAGTCCCCACACTTTCTGTGCAATCTCGAAACCAGTTGGCAACTGCCAAGCGAAAAGTAACACGTTCACGCCGTTAAGTGCAATGTGCGCATTGCGAGCACCGTCGTTGCCCTTCTCCATGTAAGGCACCAGAGCTGCTGCCAATGCCCACAGGACAACGATTGCAGCACCTGCAAACAAGTGGGGTCCGGGGAACAGCTTCTCTGCCCGGAACCACGTGTTGAACACCCCGTAGCAAGTGAAGAACACGCCACCGCCAAGAAGAATGGAGCTCACCGTGTAATGCTGGTCTTTGTAACCAGCCTTGACCATCTCTTTCCGCTCGGTGTCCAACTTGCTGATCTGTGCTTTCAAGGCCTTCACGGCCGACGACTCTTCTTCAGTCTCCTCCTTTGGCAGTTGCTTCCGCAAGCCGCTGAGCTCAACACCCAACTCGCGGGTTTGACGCCATTGCCAGCCAAGGAAGCCAGCATAGAGCGTCGCAAAGAACAAGGAAGCCATGATGATTGGGTGGACCAAACTGGACAACTTCCCTTCCAAGGGACCCCATTGACCTCCTTTAGCCCATGCTTCGGTTGGCATGGTCATCAATGATGCAGCGGCGAGACCGGCAACCTGCTGTGATCCACGAGGCGCAGGAGGCGCAGCAGGCGCACCCGGAGCTGGCACTGGCACAAAGCTGAGGGAGTGGGAGCGAATCAGCAAGGCAAAGACCGCAAGGCAAAGACCATACCCCACCAGCCGAGCACGGCCACGAGAATTGAACGCCATTGCACCCTCGGATCTACCGCTGTTAAGCCGCACACGACTTCGGAAACAGTTCGCAACTAGTGAAGGCTGGACACCACGTGAGAATAACACAGCATGCCGGAAGCTCATGCACAAAGGTTGTGCTTTGAATCATGATTGCCAGCCGACTGACAGACGGTTGACAGCCATGATTAAACGTCTAAATCCCTTCCGTCATTTCGAAACACCAATATCAAACACAGCAGTATCTGGAAGAATCACTTCCAGATTATAAACGGCAAATGACAGTAGTTTCCTGCTCTCCCCGCTGGACAAACCTCACAAAAGCATCCAAAGCGCCAATGACTTATCGCATCACTCGCAACTTGCAGGAAGGCGTCACGAAGGGCTTTGTCTGGATTTTCGAGCCGCTCCCCAGGCGTTCGCGGACATCACATCGTGCACACAACCCGCGCTGCACGCGGGTGATACCCGGTGTCTGGTATTCTCCTGCAATTTGCAGGAACATGTCGACATCTGCCAAACTGAACCTCTTGGTTCTGGTCCATCCAGCAAGAAAAGTTGCACCCAAGATCTGTAGGGCTTTTCGCATTGCCAACAGAAACGGCTTGGAAGCTTCCGTGGAAGATTCAACATGTTGTTGTAGGTGATGTTCCGGCGAGCCCCACTGATGTCAGGTCACCTATAGAAGCTTCACAAGCTAGACCTTTTACTCCACATGTCGGGCACCCGACACCCAAAAGCTCTAAAGAGCCCTACCTAGAGCCCCTAAGCGTGAAACCGCTATGCCCGAACACTTAGCGTTGCAACCTAGGTGGCCCTCTCAGAGCCTTGCAAAATCGGCATCCGACCTGGGAAGTTACAGCACAATTACAGTCGGCTTTTGGGAATTCTTGGAGTTTGGACTGACGCTGTTAGGTTCAGGCTCTCAAACACCAAGTAGCAGGTCCTGGTCCTCATTGCGTGCGAATCGTCTAGCGAGCCGGCCGGACGAGTATGCAATCTCTGCTCAGTGAGTGCTGAAGTGGATTGTAAGTTGCAGTTGCTATCGTGTATCCGTGACCCTAGTGTAGCCACTAAATCTTAGAAGGGATTTTCAGATGCCAGACTCCTGAGATGCCATGCTCTACATGCCTCCGTTCTCTCAGAGGGGTTTCTATTAATGTTACGGTGATGCCGATGCGATGGCTGTAGGCAGTGGCGACATGAAGTCGGGTTCCTGCTCGGGTCTTGGGTGGCTCATTGAGAAGCTTGGCGAGTGTATAATGCGCGTTCTTCTTGGGGATACTGGTTATGAAACCCGACATCAACTGCAATGAAGCTCCCCAGTCCTTCAACCCCGACCCTGAAATCTCACCCCATCCCCCCCAAGAAAAGGAAGCCAACACAACCCACAGGGCATCGTGGAGTAGGCACCCACGCAGGGCATGCAACCGCTGCAACCAGCGGCCAGGGGCTGAGGTTGCCTTCGGCTGCCCTGCCCGGAGGCGCGGTGCGCCCCCAGAAGGACCCGACGGACCGCAATGCAACGGCGGTGGTGGACCGGGCGATTCAAACTTTGAAGAAGGACCTGGCGGGCAAGGTGGCTCGGGAGGGCGGTGGGTGGGGCGATCATGTGGACGAGGCTGCGGAAGCCTACAATGCCAGGCCGCATGCGGCGGTGACGGTGGCTCCCGAGGATGTGGAGACGATGCCGGCCGCGAGCTTCCGGGTCTATCAAGACAACGCCGCCAAGTTCAAGCACAACGACGAGCTGACGAGGAGCCGTCAGCGGCGGTTGGAGGAGGCGGGGGCGTTCCGGGCCCCCTCCAATGCGCAAAGGTCATTCCAGCCCCAGTACGGGGCGGTGCGGGAGGTTTCGAGCTACGATTCGATGACGGTGCGAGCCACGGACGGCTCGCAAACTTTGCTGAAGCATGCGCTCCCGGTGCCCGCGGATCCGCGGAGCCTAAGGCGCGACTGACACGCCGAGCGGAACTTTTAGCGGTGCGGCAGCTGCGGGATTTCAATCCCGGGCCCACGGCGCCGCCGTGACAGCTTTGGACTCCACCCCGAGGAGCCAATTAATTACATATTTAGTTCTTTTGCATGTACGAACGAATCTTGGGTGCTAGAAGAAGACATCTCGCTAATCGCTTGCATAACCTGTGTTGTGCAGATCGACATGACAGCCGACAGCGTTGGGGAAAGCTTGCACAATCACAGTGCCATCGACAGCCGAGTGCAACCAAGATGCTGGTGTACGAGAATTCAACCAACAGAGTCGTCGAACAGAAGCGGAAATGCTCGCAGAGCCGAAACACGACAATGGCTCTTTGTCCTACCTGTCTGATGTTGCAAAATGGGCAGTTGCAGCGTGCCGACGGAAGTTCCTGACTGTTCAGGCATGGCAGGAACATGCACGGACAACAGATATTCGGATCTGAGAACCCCTTCCATGATGCGGAGAAGGTAGAATGCTCGCTGTGTCCACAACCACGCCACCCTGATGAAACTACAAACTGTAGAAACCGCAGTTTCTGCTTTGGTACACGCATAACACCACTCACACGTCTCTAGCAGCCTCAGATTAGGAATATGCAGCGAGAGTAGCGGCAGTCGGTAGATAAGTCATTGGGCTCCACACGCAAAGAGCACTCAGCTCTGTTTTCCACTCGCGAGCTCAACGCTCGATCGTAGCCATGGCGGACGGTTAGCCGCCAGTACGAACAAGGGGCCCCTAGTGGCCCTAGTAGAGCCGAGAGGCACGTCACAGGTGTGCATGTACATGACCGATCATCGCTGACCAATCGGACCTGTTGCACGGCCACAAAACTTCTTCAGCGATGAACGGATTTGCAAGCAGGGGCTCTACTGGGCCGTTTCCTAGATAGTCATCAATCGTGTTGATTGCACTCCGCCCTTGAGCTTTGGCCTTCTTGGCGCTCGTGAAACTGGGGTCAAAAGCAATCGACCACAGCCACGTAGACATGAACTTGATGAGGCCCAATCTGGCCTCCATCTTCTTCTTGGTCAGAGCATCACCAAGGTCGTAGTCCGAAGCCATCCAGCGAAGTTCGCAGCCAACACGACGAAGGTTCTCACGTAGCTGAAAGGCTTGAAGAGCAGCTCGAAGGTTGCTTAACCCAAGTAGTGGGCTTTCATTGACCTCCACCGCGTCGTAGCCGCCTCTGGAGTCTGTGCAAAGAACGCCCTTGACCTGCATGGCCTGTGTCTCTGCCGCCTTCACAAGCGGCTCCCGAGGGTCACTGCGGTTTCCCGCACCATGCATCTCGGTCCAAAGAAGACGTAGTCTGAAGTTCTGGTCCTCAGATTCCAGAATCGCTTGAACTTCTGCATCGTTGGAAGATATGGCCTTCCGTTGTAGCTTCCACGTCTTCCATGCCAGGATGGACATTCTGCAAACCTTGCCTTGAAGACATTCAGGGCCAGCCACCAGTGAAATCATCCCACCCGTGGAGTCGCCCTTGGGTCGGTTTGAATGAGCCTGGTCTCCCATCGTGATGAAGACCAGTTTTCAGACCAGTGCTTGGCTGTAGGGAAGGAGTAGAACTTGAGCCGGAAGGCATGTCGTCGCATTTCTCCAAGCATGTCCTGGATCTCCCGGGCGTGTGACAACTGGCCATTGGTCACTACCTCCGTCAGAAGGATGTTGCACCTGGCACATAGCTGGGGTTGCGTAGACACTGCCAGCCATTGGAGGCTTCCAAGGGTGGCACGGCAGGCTCCGACCTCCCTGGAATTCAGCGCTCCATTTTCTCGAAGCCGCTCTGGTTCGATGTCGATGTCCGGCACGGTCTCCACGTAGTAGGACTGGTCGATCTCAATGTGAAATCCGTCACCGTCCATCTCCGTCGATACGTCTGTGCCAGCGTGTCTGTAGCTGCGCTTTTTGATCATGCCCCACTTGTAGGCCGAGTCCACCTTGGCCTTGACTTCAATCCACTCTGGACTGCCATCTCCAAGACGATGAAAGTCATCAACATGACCACCCATTGCACCAATGACTTGTGGGTGGTTTCCATCCATTCGGTCACTGGACTTCCAGACCCACATACAGCGCTCTGCCAGCACTGGACTGGCACCCAGGGCAGTGAGAGTTTTATGCAGATCCAACCAAAGTCCTCGAGGTGCAGTGGTGGACCCATAGATGTTTCGAAGTATCCGCATGATCCCTTCAGGCCCAATGCCAAGCGCCTGTCGTAACTCCTCAACTCCCGTAGTCCAGAGTTGAGAGTCAGCCTCCGTGGGCTGCGTTTGAAGAAAGGCTGTCGCTAAGTCCAGTCCTTCAATCTCCCACTGGTGGAACGAAGACATCAGGTACAGGAGATTCCGTCCGGCAGTAGATTGCACGGGTGCCGAAGTTTTGTACTGACGATCAAGAAGCCCAGGATGTTGAAAGCCAAGCAAAACAATCCTTGCCTTGGCCTTGCGAGTGCCGTCGGTGGTACTCGTGGTGTTGGGATTGTCCGAAGCATCCTTCCTTGCCTCGGTCTGTTCTTCTGGTGGTATCAGCTTCCACGTGAGCACCCAGCGGGCCTTGATGATCCGCTTGGAATCCATCGCTTCCTTGATTTCAGAGGAGTCAAGACACTTCCGCACCGCTTCATTGGAAATGAAGGAGCTCACTTCTTTCACCTTCGCCCTTTCGAAGAGAACTCGTTCGTGATGAGGAAGACGAGTGATCACCACCTCGGAGTCCCGCATCTTCTTCACAAGAAATGCTTGTGGGTTTCTTTCAAGCATTTTCCGCTGCCGGTTGGAGTTCAGGAATCCTAACTCAAACTCCAGCTTGAGGAACTCATGGGTTTCCTCCATCGCCGAGTAGAGGTCCATTTCCTTCTCCTCCATAGCCGCGCCCAAGTAGAGGTCTTCTACCCATGCTGGTTGTGCATAGAGTGCCTCATCATCTGGTTCATCTTGAGGGTCTTGTTTGTGGCGCTTGGAAGATGAGGATTCCTCAGGGGTTGTCAAAGGTCTTGTGGGTGTGGTCGATGAAGTTCCAGGCTGGTTTCCATTGTCGTCCTCACCGTAGTCATTCACAGTCTCCGTGACCAATCGATCGCGAACAGGATTGTCCTGGTAGTCACCAGGTCGGAAGCTGGTCTTTTGTCGGACACGTCGTGTAGGTGCCTGAATGGTGGAGTCATCGGGTTGTCGAGGTAGATTCGGTAGCTCCACATCCTGTTCGGTAGGCTCTTCGTCCACAATATCGTGGTACTCTCGTCGAGGGAGAATGTCGGTGAGGTCCTTCCAACGGTCCACTTTCTCCTCACCAGAAGCTTCGGAGGCAAATCGCTCCGCCTCGGTCACCAATCGCACGGAATGTGCTGAGCAGCGATACAATCTCGCTCCAATGATCACCCACAGGATATGTCGACGATCATCTTCAGCAGTCTGGTGAGGTAGAATCTCATGGAATACCACACGACCAGGACCGACCCAGTGGGGACGGCCGGAGACCTTCAATCCTCCACGGGGTCCACTGTGAACTTCTTTTGGCCATTGCTTGCGCCACACCTTGACCAAATCCATTGGATGAAATTGTCGTAGCGGTTGTCTCACCGTGGTGTTGGCCAACTTGGACAGCACGCGTTGGGACCGTGTCTTTCGAGCAGTTTCTTCTGCTCTTTGTCTCGCAGCAACCAATTCAGCGAAGTCCCGGCCAGGATCATCAGGAAGTGATGCAAAGGTCCTCTGGTCCTCATCAGAGATGTTGTAGTTGCGCCCATAAGCCCATTGGAAAGAAGAAAATCCAGCAGTGTACTCTGTGGCGTTGAGAGCTGCCGCTGCAAGATGAAGAGTAACGAAGGGCTCTTGATCCCTGGCCTCGAGCTGTATGGCCGTCGCTGTTGTCTTTACATCCTGAATGGCAGCTTCTGCTACTCCATGGCTCCAATGTTCCTTTTCAGCAATAAAGTGCGGCAGGATGTTGATTGAGGAGAGGAACTCATGCATCTTCGCTGATGTGAAGGTCTTGGCCGCATCCATGATCACAACCTCTGGTCGAGGGAACACGCTAAGCCACCGCTCAGCAAAGGAATGGATAACGGTCTCGGCTGATTCGGCATCCATCACGGTAATGTTGTAAACCTTCAAGAGGGCCACCACGCGTAGTTTGGTGGCATAATCCATGAAGAGCACGAACTTGGCCTTCTTCTTGGTGGCCGGGATGATCCATTCAGCAACGTCAATCACAACGGTCTGCCAGGCCTTGCACAGAGGTGTAGTAGAAGCAGGTGGTATGGCGCCGGCGCTCGTTCCGCCCCTTTGTAGTGATTCACATGCTGGACACCGGTGATGTAGAGCAACTTGAACCTTCCAGTCAGCATGGCCACCATCAGACACTATCCTGGCCAGATTTCGATTTGTAGGATGACCAGCTGCTCGATGATACTTGGCTATCTTGGCTTCCCAGGATTCATATTCGGCCTTAGTGACCCCATCCGGTAGTTGACGATCTGTGGTATTGACTGCTAGCAACCCAGACCAAGGACCTGCAGGAGGATGAAGTTCTGACTGATTCAGTAGCTCTGGGTTCTGTGACCGTAGACCATCACAATGACCTGCAGGAGGATGAAGTTCTGATTGATTCAGCAGCTCTGGGGTTTGTGCAACAAAGCCTTGCCGCACCTGTGTAGGGAAACCCAGATCGTTCATCAACTGCTGGTCTTCGGCAGACAGGTTGGTTGCCAACCGAGTGGTGTAGGCACTGATGCTGATTCGAAATCCACTCCAGGATTGTGTGGCATGGGTCACCATGGGGTCGAAGATGACAAATTGATGGCGGGTGTCCATGACATAGCCGGTCTCGTATCGATTGCTTCCACATAGTTTCCTGACGGCTGCACTTCCATCAGGCGATTGTCCTTGTAGCCAGAGACCACCATGTTGGAAGTTCCCCAAACACAACAGGATGTTGTCCGTGCCTTTCATGTTGTGGTAGTCCCGATGGGGTAGACATTTGTTGTTGAAGGCCACCATGAAGCTGGACCAATTCTTCCCAGGAAGGTGGTGTCGAAACATGGCATTCAAGTACTTCACAAGCTCACGAAGTCGTAGAGAGAGTCGTGACACACCGCAGAATGCTCCATGCGAGTAGGCACCAAGAAGAAAGCTGTTGACTCCACTCTCAGTTCCACGGGTGTGTGACACACCCGTCTTCTTTGCAACCAAGTGAAGTTGATGTAGAAGACGTTCACAGGTGGAGTGGTCGAATTGTTTTCGCATCCGAGCTTCGCGTGATTGATGTTCATGTTGTAACCGCTCGGACTCAGTGAGGAGGTTGATTGACACATTGACAACTGGTCGTCCAGACCGTCATCAGGTGGTAGTTCATGAGGATCACAGATTTCTTCCAAAACTGCTTGTTGTTCATGTAGTACTTGATCATCTCCTTGAAGATTTGGAAGATCTTGTCGAAGAGAGAGAAGCTGTCGATGGCGCGATGGCGTCAGATCATCCTTCCAGTGCTTGGCGATTGCCTCAACCATCCGCCAAGGGTAGTAGGACGTCAGAGAGAGATCAACATCAGGTTGTCGGCAGTGGCGGTGGTTTCCAGGACAGACTTTGGCTCGAAACCGTCGATGGAATCGCCCATCGGTGGTTTAAAATTCTTTCATTGTTGTTTCTGAGCAGTTCTAACACTCACAGGCGAAGGTACAAGTACACAGCAACTGTGAACACACTGCATATGCTGGCGCGACACTCTTTTTCTCTGGTGACATTGGGAATCCACGATCCTCAGCGGTCAAACACCACCATACGGCAGTGACTAACCTAGTGCACTAGGGATGGCGGGACAGGCTAACCCCATCCGCAACGGCCTACGGTGCATCAGCACAGCTGCTGATCTCAAGAAGAGTGGCTTCAAGAGTTTGTGTCATTAACAAGGCTGGCAACGTGCAAGCTGCAAAGCCCAGGGCCCCAGCAGGAAGCTGAGCTGAAGAGCGGCACGAGAGCCAAAATCTGTTTGCGAATGTGCCCAAGTTGGGTGGGTGGGCGGGAAAATTTTTCTTCTGAGCCACTGTGGCTCACACTGCACGGAGATGTATTCTGCTGCACCAAGTCTCATCAGAAACAAAACTCCCCCGAGTTTTTCAAATCAAGAATTTTAAAACGCTATCAACAAGTTGACCGCCAGCTTAAAATTCTTTCATTGTTGTTTCTGAGCAGTTCTAACACTCACAGGCGAAGGTACAAGTACACAGCAACTGTGAACACACTGCATATGCTGGCGCGACACTCTTTTTCTCTGGTGACATTGGGAATCCACGATCCTCAGCGGTCAAACACCACCATACGGCAGTGACTAACCTAGTGCACTAGGGATGGCGGGACAGGCTAACCCCAACTTAACCGCTAAGCGAGGATTTCACTAAGGGCACTCCCCACATCCGAAGACCTCATCTTCCTGCTGCCAACACGAAGTGTGTCCACCTTTTCGCGAGAAAGGAGGTCAGCAGGGTTCGATGGGCTTGGTACCCTCGCCACCCACACGTTGGCACTGATCATGTCTTCAATCGTAAGGAATAGTGCGGCTTGAGTTTTTGCGAATAAGTTCCGCCCTCGACCAGAGATGCACAGGTCTCTCACGCTGTTGTTATCAACGTAAGCGACAAGAGGTCTTCCCTTCATTGCATCTTTCCAAGCTACCAGTGCGACTACATATGCCAAAAGTTCTGCTTCAAAAATGATGGTCTTCTTGTCATCAAGTCCTAGTTTCCGCATAAGTGTAACACTCAAGAAACATGAAAGGAATCGTAGTGCCTTACCTTCGCAGTCATACAGGATTCCTCCTATGCCGCAACACGGTTTGTCCTCGGTCCTGTCAAATGCCGCATCGGTGAAGAGATACACCGGTTTCTGGCAAGGCCTTGCCAGTATTCGTGGTTTGCACACTTCAAGAATGTTGGCATACATCAGCATGGCATCTTTGCAGGCCGGGCCGATTTCATCTCGGCCATTAACGATATGTTCGGTGACAGCCTGTAAACACAAGCGACTCGCTCGACCGAAAATCTGGTTGTCCGCGAACTGCATGCGACCCCGGAGCTTCTGTGCTGCACTGATTGACATAACTCCCTGGCCTGCTGTTTTCCTCAAGATCTCCTGCAGCTCACTTTTCCGGGTCGACGTGTTGTCCACCTCGACTCTGCCGCTGCAGTAAGGTCGCAAGTCGAAGACAACCCCTAGACACGAAAACGTTTTTCCAAACTTTTCCGCTTTGCTACCATCCTCGGCGAACCGCCAGCCTAACAACCTGAAAAGTCGTGGCACAAACTCTTCCAGGGCTTGGACGTCGTCATCGGGACAGATGATCGGGAAGTCATCGTAATAATTTGCCCATAAGAAACCAAGTGCACAGCCTACATACCAGATGCTATGAGAGACTCTTAAGAACGAGTAGACGGAGCGCGCGGCCCCGAAAGGCAATGCCAGCGTCTGGTATATCACCGGGTCGCCCGACTCTGGGTCGGGGAAGGTAACGAACGAGGCATCAAGGGCGCCCTCACTCAATCCAAGCTGCCTGTATGCCGCTTTCAAGTCATAGCATCTGCCGCTCATGGGTCTCCGGGGCATGCACTCTTGGCACTTCATGCACAACGCTGACACGACCTCTACTCCATGTGGCTTCGGCGACTCGGACGTTTGCACTGCATCGTTCACGGTGCTAGCGCTAAGATCGTCCACCAACCTGACCTTTCTACTGTCTCCTACACCTTGCTCGAGGCCAAACCTTTTACTGACCAAAGAACTATGCTTAAGTTGATTTTTCCCAATGGGACCCCTAAGCCAACCCTCTGCGACTTCCTTCATCGATTTGTCCCGGACCTCCTTATCTAGGTGGCCCTGCGATTTCAGGTTGCCAAGCACCTTCTCGCGGCTCGCCACAGCCCTCGCCTTGACCTGCTCAGGAGTAGCGACTGCGGGCTTGAACGACTGGTCAAACACTCCTGTCAGCGGCACCTGACCCAGAAGTTCGGTGCCACGCGCTACTTCCTCCACTACACCTAAGTCCTCGTACCCAAGGGATTCAAGCACTTCCCTCCACACCAGTAGACCTTTGCCGCTTAAGATATTTTTCAAATGCCCCGGCAAATGATTTTTCAACTCTTCCTCTTGGGGGCGTAACTCTTCCGCCCTGCGCTCCCACTTCCTGAACCATTCTTCCCGAAAATCCTTCAGTTCCTCTTTGCTGAGCGACTTATTCAACTCCACAGCTTTTTCAAGGGGTTGCGGGAGATTGACGGGCACCAGTTTTGGATGCCCCGACTTGACGGCCTCACGCACGAATGCTTCGGGCTTGAAGGGAATGCCCCAGGCTATTTCACAACGGTTCCGCAATTCTTCAGCCTGCTCTTTCCCCTTATTAGCCGTGATGGGGGAGACTCGCAGAAGCTGAGCCTCGGCAGGGATAACACGCAAAGTGCAGGAACATTCCAAGGGTACAGTCCATGGCGTTTTGATGCGTTGCATGGCCTCACAGGGCAGGGAGACTGACGACGGTCCGGTCATGACGACAACCTGCGCATGTTCGGGGACTAAAGGAGGGAATCGTGAGGCTTTGGGCTGGTTCCCTATTACAGCCTGGCAGGCTGTTTGCAAGGAGTGGGGTTGTTGCAAGCGGGTTTCCGGGTTCCAACCAAGACTGCAAGCATGGCATGCGAGGGCATGGGCGATGGAGGCAGCTAGCTTGGGCGGGTAGGCAGTCTCCTGATCAGCGGCATGGTGCGCCGCGCAGGCTTTACCTGGGCAGTCTTTTGCCAAGGATGCGAAGCACGGTGACGTGCTGACAATGGTAGTGCGCTTTGGCTGGGAGCCACCGAAAGCACATTGGTCAAGGCTGACAGTATGTGCACAAAGATGCTGAATGCGACGGAAGGCAGATGTGTCCCAATAGGAACTGCGCTGAGAGTTTTCAATGGCGCAGAGAACACGTCGGCGCTGACACTCCTCCACAACCTCGCTCAGGAATTCATGCAAGGCTTCATGCGAGGATGCATCGCAAGGGGGCGAAGCGAAGACGGCCACCAGCAGAGGGCTCTGCAGCCAAAATCGACAGAGCTCGCGACCTTCAGATGTCAACAGGTCAGCCAGAAGTGGCAAAGCGGCAGCCTGAGAATGCACACAGTGGTCTACTGCATGCGCAGCGGTTACTCCAAGCTTCCGAAGGCAGGCCGTAACACGCCCTGTGCCTGAGAACAGCTCGAAGATTACGGGACATGTGGGGATTAAACCAGATTCGAGGCTAGGCTGAGGGGGAGGTTTTAGGGTATGACAAATGAAATCCCCCGTGGCCAACTGCGGCATCTGGAAGCCGAGACTTGTTAGCTCAGCACGCATGGCCTGACCAAAGGCATCGTATCCCTTGACAGTGAACCCTGCAAGAACAACTCGGTGACCCGACCATGGGCAGGTAGCATGTCTTGCATGAGCATCGAAAAACGCGCAAGTGCGCGAGACTGGAAGCAGCTCACCGCAGCCGGGGTAGGCTGGATCAGGGCAGACCTGAGAACCTGAGGACGATTCGACCCAGAGCTCTCCATGACTAAAGCCAGTCAAACCGATTAGAAAATTGTCTACACCCGCTGCATTGTTCCGATCGGCATGCAGGGGCGCTTGCACATCTGCGAAGAGCATGAGACTGGTAAAAGGGTGATCCTGCACCCACTGCTTGGCATATGAAGCCAGCATCTGGGTCACAAGGGGAAAAGACCGCATATTTGTGCGTACAGCGTGTACTCCACCATGCACAGTTGCACCTGTGCCCCAGACGAATCCGTCCTGGGGATAGCCCGGCCGATTCTGAGGATCAGAATCTAACACAGTGGTGAGCTTCACCACTTGGTCTGCAGTAATTGAAGATTGGGCCAAACAAACCTCAGCAAAGGCTTCTGCCGGATGTGTGTTGTTGGCTTGATGAAGAGTATTAAGCACGACGTCTCCTGTGCAGGTACTGGCACAGTCATTGACAGCTGATGGCGGGTGGTTTCGCTCTGGAGGTTGTCACTGCGGGCATTTGGTGATCGGGTGATCACCTTCACACTTGGCACATACATGCTCTCTTGTGCAAGCATTGCCTAGCTTACAACCTTCCAAGTTAAAACCATAACACACTTGCAAACCCTTGGATGTGTAGGCCTTACCACCGGCATCCTTGATTCGCTTGGGAATTGCCACATTGTGCTGCTGGGGAGGCGGCGCGACGCCAGTGCCTTTGCCTCGGCCCCCTTTGCCTTTGCCATTGCCTTTCCAGGTCTTGCCTTTACCCGTGTATGGGATCCGCGGCGGGCTGTTGTCCCGCTTGCGCTTGTTACCGACCGGTAACGGCAGCAGCAATGCAGAGACCTGGTATGAATCCAAGGCATCATGCAAGTGTGTGTCCATGTCACGCGTCCCATCGGTTTGCTGGCGGGGTCGAGTGCCCCTCTCGACCATATGCACCCACACCATCTTGTCCGCATCCTGTAGCTGTGTGAGGCTGACTCGACTGTGATTTGGAGGAGCCGGGCGGCGGAAGTTCATAAGCAATTTTGCAACATATTTCTCATAGGCACTTAGCGATACGCAACGCGCCATGTTGTATGCATACCCTCGCCTCTTCAAGGCCTCAAGAAAAGCCAACGCTCCGTGGGCGGGCTGCTCAGGAGTGTCGGTAACCTCCTTGACATTGATTTTTCCTGACTCGACTTCAAGCACTTTGCTCGGCTGCCGGTGGTTCAGCACTTCATGCTGTCTACTCACGCATTTCTCAACTGGAATATGCCTTAGGACATTCTCTCGTTCCTGTGCGCTAGTGAGCTCCAACAGGCTGTGGCCTGGCTCCGTCGTTGGATCAAGAAAAAGTCCGGGGTTGGCATCTTTAAAAAGCTTTACTCGCTGATCACGCTCGGCTTCCGGAAGCTTCTGTCGACTATTGGCATCGGGATCCACAATGCTTTGCCGCAGCTGTGCTATGAGCATGGTTTGGGCCTCGAAATGAAGACGTTTGAAACTCAGAACCTCGCCAACACTCAGGCCAGTCAAGTTTGCATCGACCCATTCTTTGATTTGGGAGTCCTGAATATCCTGCCCTGGCACTCCGACTGCATGGGCGACCTGGCCCAGGGTTTTCACCCCGATGCCTGCCAGCTTCGTAATGGACTCGGAGGTTATGCCATATGCCTTGCATCGCTGCTCGAAGTGGGCAGTGGAGTCAAGGTAAGCGGACATGGTTCACAAAGAAAGCTACGTAGGTTTGACGAAGAACAAACTAAGATCCATCAAAGAACACATGTAATGCAATTGAGGGTTTCTGGGAAACTTCAGGTGTTTCTCTGATTTGCATCAGTCGACATGTCTGAACCATCTTGCCAAAACTTGCGCATGCACAAGCAACTCAAACCGCACTCACAATACACGTCATTATTTCCCAACGAAACTTCCGTTTGCGCGCGTAACGGGAAACCCTTAACCGCGCTGCAGTTAAACCCTGTGCAAGCACTCTCTTTTTTTCTCCTAGCGGACATGGGGGGTCAGTTCGGGCCCGATCTTCGGGCACTGAAACGAAGGATGCCGCTGGCATCTGTCTGAAAAGAACGACCGCTGGTCGCAGGTAAGGCGAACGACTGGTTGACCCCCCTCCTGCCCCCTACCAGGGGTGTCTCAGTACTACTGGAGACAAAGGTGAAACTTTCTTCGACCCACAGGGTCGCTGCAGTCTACTACTAGCTACTCTGCGTTGTTGACGGCCTACGGCCTATGTACAGCAAAGCACGCTGTGCTGAAGATGAGATCTCTGCTAGAGATAGAACAAGGAGCGCTGCTCCGGCAGCTCTGCTGCCACAAGCGTGGTCCCAGACCCCGCATACTATACAGGGTGTGGTGGGTGGGATAAAAACTTTTGGATCACATATCCACTTCAAGCCGAAAGCTGCACGGCAAAGTTTGTCTAGTGTTCACAACACACAAGTGAAAACACTGTTTTCCTTTTACGACAAAACTTTGTCTACACTTTCGGCGGGAAATAAAACCCATTCACGCACGCATGATGGAAGCTTATTTCCCAACGAAACTTCCGTTTGCGCGCGTAACGGGAAACCCTTAACCGCGCTGCAGTTAAACCCTGTGCAAGCACTCTCTTTTTTTCTCCTAGCGGACATGGGGGGTCAGTTCGGGCCCGATCTTCGGGCACTGAAACGAAGGATGCCGCTGGCATCTGTCTGAAAAGAACGACCGCTGGTCGCAGGTAAGGCGAACGACTGGTTCACCCCCCTTCAAGGCACTCGAAGCCTTACTCACCCCCCATCTAGTCCGCGCCGAGTGACAAGGCCAACAGCACTGCGTTGGGAGGAAGGAATTAGCGCTCTGCGCCAAGTTTCTCAGTCTCTTCCCACCAGTCTCTGCTGGGGCCATCAGTAATGTTGCTGACGGTGGGCACGCGGAAGAAAGCAGCCCTGCACTGCAGGGACTCCTCCACGTCGACTGCCTGCGATACTATCGCGGCGCCTGCCGCCTTGCTTGTGAAGGCTTTGTGTAGGGATGTACGCGCTGCGTCATTGTCAATCCACACGAACAGGTCACTGCCTGCTATGTGCTTCGCCCACAACTGTAGGCTCAGCAAGTATGGCAGCAGCTCGCACTCGAAACGAGCTGTTGCTTCTGAGCTCTAGCGACCCACTGGGTCGCTACGTGGCGGCTAATCTGTAGCCCCCAGGGTGCTTGCGATTCCCTTGCCTATGGGCACTGCTCCAAGGCCGCACTTGGGGAACAGACGTGGGGATTCACACGACGTTTATGCCTGCAAAAGAGCAAGGGAGAGGGCCCTTAGCAACCCGCAGTGGCCCTTACGGACTCGCAGCGGGCTTGTACAACAAAAAATCGGCCATTTGCAGGCAATTTAAGGACTAAAAGTACCTGCTCGCACTGTGAGACAGGTGCTGGAGAAAGGAGTCTGCACTTGTGCCTCCCAGAGCTGAGAAGCGGCGGCTGCTGCACTGCAGCAGCGGGCACGAACGGGTGATACAAGCCCCTTCGTTGCGCGTTGCGCGGCAGAGCAGCGCACTGCGTTTGATGTGCAATGTTCTTCCCCCAGTCTCGGTTGGGGCCAGCAGTGCAAGTAACATCAGGCTCTGGGGCCTTGTGCGCGCACTGCGCGGCGCTGTCTTAAAGCAACACAGAAGCTCGTCATTACTAACGCGAGCCCACAGAAAAGCAGCGGGCAGGGGGCCCTTAGCAGCTCGCAGGGGCCCTTAGGGACTCGCAGCGGGTCCTTGCACCAAAAGGTTCGCCATTTACGAGCAAATTTAGGCTTGAAACCACCTGCCCGCACTGTGAGTCAGGTGCGGTAGAAAACAGTTTCCACCGGAGCCTTCCAAAGCTCAGCACGCTTCAACTGAGGCTGAGCAGATAGGGTGGAACACGAGCTGCGGTTTCTGCCAGATTGCTCCCAGCAGTTTTACAACTGCCTCACTGAGGCAATTCAGCAAGGAAAGCACCTAAAGCCTCACTGAGGTCAGTCGATGCACCGCCCTGGTAAGTAACAGATCTCCGGGGCACTGCCCTGGCGTATGGAGTGAAAGCGTTACTTTCACTGCTGTTCGCGCGCCAGTCGCGCCGCCAAAGGCGCAGTTGAACCAGTGCTGCAGACACTGCAGGGCACGGCGCGGACTCCGCGCAAGAGTCCCAAGCGGCGTGGTTGGCAGCACTGCTGTGCGCAGGGCTAGGCAGGGCACTGCAGGGCGCATGCTGCCGCCAAGAAAACCGCATGGTTGGCCACTGGGCTCTCGCTGTGGGGCCCTTAGAGACTCGCAGCGGGCCGTTAGGGACTCGCAGTTGACCCTGGGACAGGAAAGTCAGCAAAACGCGACCATTTGAAGTGCAATTTAAGCAGCACCTCGCGCGACGGCGCTACAGGGCAGGCCTACTAGGCCTAGGGCCTGGCGGCCTACAAGGTTTCAGGAGTCACTTGTGGGCGCTCCTTTTGCCAGGCAGACAGAACAAGAGGCCTACTAGGCCTGAGTCTGTCATACCAGAAAATTGTGAACTGCAAGGCCATAGGGACACCAGTGAAGACCTCTCTGCCAGTGATGACCACGCGCCGACTGGGCAGACATAAGGAGAATCCTACTAGGTTTGGGGCCAGTTGCCTTTGAAGCTGGGAGCCTACAAGGCCACAGAAGTCTCCTGTGATCACTTTCACTGACGATTCACATCGCGATGACACAACAACAAGCCAGGGAGGCTTGGGGCTACTAGGCCTGACGTAGAATAACGTGCCTACCAGGCACGTTAACGAGAGCCGACTAGGCCTCGCGCCAGTAGGCCTTGGCAACATCTGCCTTTGACGATCGTTTCCCTACTCGGCGCGTGAGACCTACGACGCTTAATGAACCCCGCTGGGGGGCCTAAATCCCGCGGGCCTGCGAGGTTGCAAGAGTCTCCTCTCTGTTACCGGTGACGAGACACAACACAAGCCTGCTAGGCTAGAGGCCAGCAGGCCTGCTTGAAAACAACCTGCCTACCGGGCACACAAGCGGGAAGCCGACCCAGGCCGGCAGGCCTTGGCGACTTCTGCCCCTGACAATTGAATGCCTCGCCCCAGACATTCATCTCAACCGGAGGTAGGCGAACCGAAACCACGACCGTCTCTGACAGTTGGTCTGGGCCGGGGGCCACTGGCCCCGCAGGACTCCCGCTGGAAGAAGCCCCTGTGAGCAACGCCTCTGCTAAGGCACGTGCTTGCGGTGCGGTCGGTACTGCCGGAAAGACCCTGGGCGAGACTTCCCGAACCTCTTCGAAGCCGAGAGGCGGGCCTGGGGCCGACTGGGCCCCTTGGGATGCCCCACGCAGACTTAGCGATGCAAAACCAAAGCTTACTAAGCCGGATAATTGGAGCCAGCGCGAACAGAGCCTACCAGGCGCGAAAACTGTAAACCTACTAGGTCACAAAGACAGCTATCGGCCCTTTTCCTGCACGGACGAACACGTGCCTATCAAAGGGAAAGAAAAACAGGGCCTATTGGTGCCCACCGTAAAGGCAGCTTAAACAGAGCCTACTAGGTCTGGAAACTGTGAGCCTACAAGGTCACAGAGTCAGCTGTTTTCCGCCACTGGCGCGTGCCTACGAGGCAGATGCAGAAACAGAGGCTACTAAGCCGGATGATGTGAACCCACTGTGAAGACAGCGCGAGCAGAGCCTGCGAGGCCTGAAAACTGTGAACCTAAAACGTCACAGAGTCAGTTGTTCTCCGCTACTGCTAGCCTCTAAGGCTAGGACCGTCAGCTATGTTGCTGTCGGCGGGGACTCGAAAGAAGGCCGCTCTGCACTGCAAAGTTTCCTCCATGTCCACTGCCTGTTGATACTATCACGGCCTTGTGTAGAGACGAGCGCGCTGCGACGTCTATCACTGACAGCTGCATGCCTCGTCCAAGACATTCCTTGTCCCAGACCTCACCTAGACCGCTCCCGGTCCAGGGTGGGCGAGCCGAAACCAAGACCGTCTCTGACGGTTGGTTTGGGCTGGGAACCACGGGCTCCGCACGACTTCCACTGGAAGAAGCCCCTGTGAGCAAGGCATCTGCTGGAGCAGCTGCTTGCGGTGTGGCCGGCACTGCTGGCACGAGCTTGGGCGAAAGCTCCAGGCGGGGCTGGGGCCGACTGGGCCACTGGAGCTGCCCCACGGCAAACGGAGTTTCTGTGCTGAGTGCGGCGCGTGGTCTACTAGACCGGGGGCAGGTTTCCAGCGGGCTGCCACTGGCAGGGATTTGGGCCAGGCCGTGTCTAGCGCCAAGCCGTGTTCGGCGAGAACAAGTCCGTTAATAGAAGACTGCCTGCGCCGGCCGGCCTCTGGCACGGGGCCTGGGAAGAAGCAAGAGCCAATGGCCTTGGCTTCTACACGAGAGCGCTCACGCGCGGAACGCAAGCGGTCCCCAGAACGAAGACCAACAGAGGCAGCGCAATGCGCACACCAGAGGAGTGCACTGGGTTCACTGCAGTTTCCGCAAAGTGGCAGGCAAGAACGCACTGCGCTCGGCCTGCTGTTTGTTCCCAGTGGGCTCTGGGGCTGTCTTACTAAGGCAATTTTTTTTTTTGCAGTAATTAATTAACCAACAAATTGCGGGCAGCAACGCGCTTCACTGAGCGTGCTGTTTGTTTTCCCAGTAGCCTCTCGGGCTGCCTTACTTGCCTTTGCTCAGCGGAATTTTGGAATTTTTTTTGGAGACCTTTTTGGAAAATATCTTTTTTGCACAACCTGCTCTTTTTCCCGGTCTCGGGGAGGCCATCAAACCGAGGAAAGAAAATATCTCAATTACAACCTACAAAACCACCACTTTCAACAGCAACAACAACAACAACAACGACAACAGCTTCAGCGTCAGCATCAGCATCAGCAACAGCAGCAATAACAGCAACACCAACAACGTCCACACGAACAAACAACAGCAGCATCAATGATGACCAGGCCAACAACAACAAACAGACAACAAACGAACTAAACAGGTACACAAACAAACAAGCAAGCAGAAACAAACAACCCAACTTCGCCAGCCAGCCAACCAGCCATACAGCAAACCAGCCAACCAGCCAACCAACTAAGCAACCAGCCAGCCAACCAGCCAACCAGCCAGCCAGCCAGCCAGCCAACTGGCTAGCTAACTAAATAGCTAGGTAGCTGATTAGCTGGCTAGCTAACTAACTTACTACCAAGTTGGTCTAACCACAACAACACACAACAAATAGTAACAATGCAACGGTTCTGGGTCTCAGGCTAAGTTTAAGTGTCTTTAATGCTTCAGTTTCAGGGTGCGCTTCAATATGTTTAAATCGTGTCTGCGGTTTTCATGCTGTTTTGAGCCTCGGCCTATCTGTTAACCGACGAAGTGACCAGACTGAGCTTTTGCGTCGCTGCCACTGTGTGCACTTGTGAGTTTATCATCTTTTCCACATCTCATTTCTTAAGGGTGTGCTTCTGATTGTGATTAGGAGTATCTACCAGCATGATTTGTCGTCGCATGATACATGCAGCTTCGGACTCCAAACCAGAAGATATTTCCAACTTGGGACAAAATATTTGCCTTTCTCGGGCTCCAAGCTGGCTGCTTAGACTCAGACTCGCCCATGGGGGGAGGCTGCTTCGGCCTCAGATCGGGCTGCTTCGGCCTGTCAAGCAGACGCAGCGCTCAATCCAAGACCCGGCTTTGAATGGCTGATGCGGCCAATAAAAAAATGGCTGATACGGCCAATCAAAAAGAGGCTCAACTGAAGTGGGCCCGTTTGCGCTCGAAGTGGCAGCAGGCATGCAAGCTGCCTGGCCATGGGACTTGGCTGGATGTGAAGCTCGCACCTTGGGGTGTTGGGTGCAAAGCTTGCAAAGCAGCTGGACTCACAGGCAGCCTTGCCCAGTACGGGGTGAGGACGACAGCTGGCCTCCAGATGCAGAACTTCTTGAAGCATCAGAAGAGCGCAAGCCACAAGGAGGCAGTGTCACAGTTTGTGGGCGGTTCCAGCTCCACTGCAGTTGGAGCTCCCCCACCTCAGAGCTTTCAAGCACTTATAGACGAGATTTCGGCTGGAAGGCCTCCTGGCTGCAGAAAGAACAGGCAAATGACTTTTTGCTTGGCTGAAGCCGCAAAAGCTCTAGACCAGGACTTCGTGGCCAAGGCTTCAAAGGTGTGTCTTTTCAGAGACGAGCGAAAAGGACGGTTGCTGCTCAGATTCCGGGCTGTTGACAAAAACCTGCTTGTCCGAAGTGGCACCATGGGGTTGGCTATCCAGCCAGGCACAGGGGCGAGGAACATTACTGAAGCGACTCGAAAGATCATGAAACGATTTTGCACACGCTTCGCAGGCTGCCCCAACTCATCACGCAAAGACAAGAAGGCAAAACCTTTCCTGAAAGTGAAACTCTTCAAGCACCTTACAGAGTCTGTTACTTGCATCGCAGTTGACGCCGCCGCAGATGAAGTTCTGAGCTCTGAGCTCATGCGTGCTTCGGCGTGGAACGGCAGCCAACAGAAGCTGACTCCCAATCTTCGCTTCGTGGTTCGTGACAAGGCACACGCCAGTCGCCGAATTACGTCTCGTCCTTGGAGTGCGGATGATGTGCTTAAAGATGTTATGCAGTTCATGTGCGGCGGCCGGCATTCTATTGCTAAGTTGCTTCAATTTAGCGAAGAAATCAAGCGTATATTCGTGGAATTTACAACGAGCACCGACACGGTGCTAAAGCGGGCAGTCTCCGATTTTCGTGCTGCTGCACATCGCTTCGAATCACACGCTAAACCACTTGGCCGCACATGCCTCTACATTCATGCTTGTATCAGAACAGCTCTGCGCCTTACCAAGACTCGCAGCGACGCAAGTGGGCAAAAGGCAAAGGCATGGCTCTTGTGGCTGTCGGAAGAACGGGCTCTTCTGGCAGCGATGTTGGCTGATGCGGCCGACTCGTCCATTCGGCTGACTCGGCTGATGGACACTGAGAGCGTTGATCCGGCCATGCTGTGCCGCGAGGTGTCTTTGTATATGTCTTCTGTGAAGGGACTGTTCCTGCATGGTGCTTGCTTTACGGAATTTGGCTTTACATCGACGATGTTGGAGACACTGAAAACACCCATCGTTTTTCAGTTGGGTTCTGAAACGAAAAGCTTTGGTGACAGCAGCGGTGTGCCCGAGGAGATCAAAAAGCGGTGCCTGGCCAGGATGCAAGCATGGCTTAAACTTGCTGAAGCGGCGGTAGCTGCGGAATTTCCTTCCTTCGAGATTGCTCAGGCCGGGTGATTTTCTGAACGTTACCTAAACCCTAAACCCCTATTGTTTCCATTGCTACTATATTGATTTTTGAATTAATTATCTTAGACGTGGTTGCTTTTTTGTTGCTTTCACTAATAAAACAACAATAATAAGACTATTGATGATGTACTTTGTGCCAGCCACAGGCTTTCGACGTGTTCGACCTCAGCGGTGGCTCTCACAACGCCGACGAGAAGCTCCAGCGGGTCGCCAAAGCCTGCAACCTGGACGAGCAGGCGCTGAAAGCACAGTGGCGGGATGTTTATCCACGCGCCGAGAGGCTTCTGAAACAGAGCACGGACATGAATGCCAAGAACAAAGATGCATGGGCCTTGGCTTTGGACCGTTTATGCCAACATCACTATACGAAAGGCCAACACCCGGTCGAAATCCTCAGAGAAGCATTGATCCAGTACTTTTCTTTTGGGGCCAGCAGTTCCGGTGTTGAACAAAGCTTTTCAAAGTCCCAATGGGGCTTTGGCACACGCAGAAATTCTGCTCTTCATTCCACTGAGGAATTTTCAGTCAAGGCTTTACTTGACCTTCCGGCTGTTGCGGCCTCGCAAAAAGACCGGCTGATTCGGCTGGCTCGGCTGACCTGGGTGAGCTGCTTCGGCCAGTCAAGGTCATCAACGGCTGAAAGGGTAGACAAAGGCAGCAAAAGAAAAACCGAAGACGACGAAGAAGCTAAGCCTGCAACGGAGGCTGCTTTTTTGCGCAAGCGCCGACGTGGTGAGGCGCTGGCTGCTGGGCGCATGGAAGGCAACTCTGAGGTTGCTCTTGACCTGCACGAGCAAGTTTGGACACAAAAGCACCAGAAGGAACTGGAATTTCAACAGAGGAAGAGGAAGATGCGAAAGCTTCAAGCCTTCTCCGAGAATTCTTTGCTGCAACGCGAAATAGAGGATGGTATGCAGCAAGAATCCGAAGCATGTCACAAAAACATGATACAAAGGGAAACCGCCCGTCGAACCAAAGAAAGAAAGATGCTTCGGGCAGAAAAAGGCTGCTCGCGAGCCGACTTAAAGGCTGCCTGGGCAGGAAAGAAAGTTTATCTGGCTGTTCCGGCCAATATGCACTTAGTGCAGGGAATATCAGACATGGGCCTTGCGGTCACGAACCAAGCGTCCGCAGCGACAGTTATTGTTTGTTCCAAGCCCGGACATATGCAAGACCCGCGGCTTCGATTGCTTGCTGGGCTGCAAGGTTCCTATGAAGTCGCTCCTTCATTTTTTCTGACTGGTCAGGGCGCGGTACTGAAGAGGCGGGCGGCTGCTGCGATCAAGCGAGTGCTCATTGTGTCCAAGGCATGCGCCAAAAAATGTCCTAAGTTCTGGAGATTCCTGCGAAGCTGCCTGCCGGAAAATCACAAGTGGACAATGGCCAAAACGGCTTTGTCCGCCATTCGAGCAGCACACGGACGCTTCCCGAAGAAAAACGTCTGGGTTGTCGTCCTTCCCGGCCAGCGAAATCACCAGGACATTCAAGGGCTCCCGAATGTGTTCACGATGCGGTCGTTGCCAAAGCGCATCTGCAACAGCTTTGACCCCGGCCTCTCCAGAAGTGGCTCTGCGCTGACGTGACGCAAAATTCAAATGAAGCTGGCTTCTGCATGGCCGTTCTCTTGACTCGGTTTCTGAAGTTCACTAAGCTTTATATCTCCTAGCTTCTTAGCTTATCGTTATCTAAAATAAAATCAATCATTTTTCATGTAGTGATGTTGTGATATCGATGCTTTTGGCTCAATTCACAGATAAAATTTAAAAGCTGTCGGCTGCTCCGGCCTGGCCGTCTCTTGGCAAAACCGGCTGCTTCGGCCTGTCGTCTCTCGGCAAAACCGGCTGCTTCGGCCTGCCATGCCGAAACAAAGTGCGAACACGAAAAAGACAAGGGTTCCACGAGTTGTGAAATTTGGATCAGACTTCTCAGGCTTGGACAGCGCCTGGCTGGCCTTGAAACGCATGAAAGTAAAAGCTCAGCTTTGCTTTAACAGTGACAGTGATGCTAACTGCAAAAAGCTGCTGCAAAAGATCCACAAGCCTGAGGCCTTTCACGACGACATTGCAGCCAGGAAGCCGCAAAGTGAACAGTACGTGGACCTCTACGTAACAACACCGCCATGTCAGCCGTTTTCCATGGCTGGACAAAAGAAAGGCCTCAAAGACAAGAGGGGGCAACTGCTAAAATTTAGCGTTGCTTTTGTCTCTCGCCAAAAGCCAAGAGTGGTGGTGCTTGAGAACGTGGCAATGTTCGCAAGTAAAAAATTCAAGCCAGTAACCCGAGGACTGCAGCGAGCGTTCAAGAAGCTTGGCTACGTTTGCTTCGCGCGAGTCTTGAACAGCGCAGACTTCAAGGTCTCGCAAGCCCGTCGTCGTTTCTTCTTAGTTGCGATCCGGAAGGACAGCCTCCACCATCCCTTTCACTGGCCGCAACCTGTGGGAAAAAGAAACTTGGAGGATGACTTGGACCCAGCGAGGCCAAGCGACCGGCCCGGGCGGCTGCCGAAGACGAAAAGGGCTAGAGACCTTGCGTTGGCTGCTTACGGCCAAGTTTGGAAGAAACAAAAGCTAGATCCCAGACAGGTCCCAGTTGCCGTGGACATTGACTGCTCTCCCCGATTTGCTTCCTACGGCGTGAACCAATTGAAAACTTTGACAAAATCAAGAGGCAGCTGTGGCGGCCACTGGCTGTCCAACCGAGGCCGCAAAATGACGATCAATGAATTGATGCGAGTGACGGGTATCAACCCCATCGAACTCCGTGGCTACAAAGAAGAAGGCATCAGCGATGCTCAACTCGGCGGCATGCTGGGTAACAGCATCCCTGTGCCCCTCATCTTAGGAGTGCTGACGCAGGCCATGAAAGCAGGAGGCTTGTTGTTTGTGCCCAAAGGACAAAAGGAGACTTAGACGCCAGAGCTGCTTCGGCTCTAAGTCAAGGCTGCCTCGGCCTGTGCTTTGGCTGCATCGGCCGTCCGGGTACGCTGTCTTCGCACCCGTGCTCTCAAACGTTGTCGCCGTCAAGTTTGCAAAACTGTTGAGTGTGCCGTCATGTAAGTTTATAAGATGCATGTAATTTAAGCTCTCTGTGTGTGTGTGATATACTATTATTAAATTATTCTAATGCAAAATCATTTACTGTCCGCTTCGTAAAACCCTAAACCTAGTCTTGGAGCTTGCATTGATCACTGACACTTTGAGATTTGTCTATCTGCTGCTGCCGTTTCGATCACAGCTGGGAACCTTAGGTGTAGCGGCGTTGCCTTGTGGCTGAATCGGCCGCCCGAACGGCTGAAACGGCCGGCAGCATCTGTTGCTTTAACGGCTGAATCGGCCGTCCAACATCGGCCAGGCCTGGCTGCAGTGGAAAGCTGGGCTCATGCCGCTGCCTGCTTCGGCACCATTGGTTTTCGCTCGTAAAATGAGAGAAGATATCGAAGAAAAACACTTTAGGGATGATTACGATATACAAGACTGGCTGGATGAGCTGACAAACTTGAGAGACATGGCGGTGCAGTACCACGTTTGGATGGCGCAAACGGACGCAGAGTCAGAGGCCTGCCATGCCGTCGTCAACCTGGCCGACGGCATCACTTTGGTTCTCGGTGGCTTGGACGAGGACGAAATGTCCGATGCGCCATCCGTAGTAGTGCACTCAAGTCTTCCTCAACGGATAGAACCGGCACCCAGCAATATCAGTTGCAGGGCATTTCAAGCTATGCGCTGGATGCCTCCTGCTGAATGGAACAGTGCGGCATTCCATTTTGACAGGGCATGCCAGAGCCTTGATTTCTTGCGTCGTATAACTGCCCTGACGAGGTTCGAGACAGCAGAGAAACATAGCTTAGACCGAACGCTGGGCCAAGCGCAAGGACAGCTTTTCGATGCTCAAATGATACTCCGCGGCTGTGCTGTAGTTCGAGACGAGCTTCGTCGTCAAGATGCGACCCAATCCGACAATCCCTCGGGCTCAACTTAAAGGCTGACTCGGCCTTCACGAAGCTGCAAGCTTGAGCTCCAAATACTTAGAAGCTTTTGAGTGTTTGGGCTGCTTCGGCCCACGACTATCAGCTGCATCGGCTGCGATGTCACGGTGCTTCTTAGGTCTTTTGAAGCTTAGGAGCTGTCTGAGCACGGTCCGCGTGGCTGGCTTGCAAAACAAGTATTTCGGATTCTTTATTTGCATACCAGGTATAAATTATAGGGCTTCGCTTCAAGGTCTGGGCTTTAGATCTCATGAACATTGTCGCCTTATGGTTTCGGGCTGAAGGCTGCAGTGTCTAGGAAATAAACTTGAGCCTTAAAATCAAGTATGAGGTAAAGCTAGTTCTAGGGTTTAGGATGTAAAGGATAACTTAGTGGTTACGGGTTTAGGGGTCTAGGTAGGGCTGCAACGTTTAGAGTTTTAGGGCTTGCGGCGTGAACTTTAAGGACTTTAGGGTTTAGGATTTATGCTTAACTTTGGGATTAGATTTTTTGGGGTTTAGGGCTGTCTTGGAGGGCTGCTGATCTCCTCAGAACTACTCCCGGGCTGGCCGAAGGAGCAGACGAAATGACCTCTCCACCCGCAGGCCGGTGACGTCCCTGAACTGCGAAAGGAGAGGGTGGTGAGAGGGCGAAATAGAAATTCCGTTGAGCAAACAATTTCCTAAGGACTCTGTCCCCCCACGCCCCTCTCCACAGGACGGTCGGGGACGTCCCTGAGCTGCGAATGGAGAGGTCGAATTGTCCTCTCCTTAGGAATACCAGCCGGCCAAAAAAAATTCCGCTGAGCGCATCAAAGAAACAATGCACGAACTCGCCTCGGGGACGTCCCTGCGAATAGAAAATCATGATGCGATAGCTAGAACTAAGGAAAGCCTGTCAAAAAAATTCCGCTGAGCGCAGCAAAAGAAAACCACCAACTCGCCTCGGGGACGTCCTTGCGTGTAAATTTCATGAATGTATAATAATCTATTAAGTAGTGAGGTGGTAGAAGCAAGGCCTCTAAAACATAATGGCTAGGAGCTGCGAAACAAAAAGCGCCAACTCGTCCAGGGATTTCTGTACACGATTTAACACACAAGGTTTTTATTCCGAACGCTTCCGGCTTGAAATAACTGAGCATTTACAGTTAAAGTGACATAAAAACTTTGCTTTCCAAACAGGTTTTACGCATGTTCTGCAGCCGTAGACTAGAAGTGATAGCTCCCGCGCCGCGCCTACCTCAGCTTGCAGCAGTAGCGTAGTCAATCGTCCTCTGTTTGCCTTTGTGGTCCTTTGTGGCTGTTTCGGCCACCAAGCTTCAGGCTGCTCCGGCCTCTCCTGGCTGAACCGGCCAGTGTGGCTGCTTCGGCCACTCAATGGCTGCTCCGGCCAACAGTGACGAGGAGGAAGGTGAAACGGTAATCGAACGCCTCGTGTTGGACTGTGGAGGCGTGCTGTCGGTGGCCAGCTCTCGTGGGAAAGAAAAACATGATGGCAATGATATCTACAAGGCTGCGGTCCCTGGGGCATATGCCTTTTGCCAGAAGTTCATGAGAACTTATGGTGCGACCTCGCTGCAGGTGGTCAGCCGGGTGAATTTCCCCGAGAGCCAAAACCACTGGGTGGTTCGCTTTTGCGAATCGCTCGGTTTAGCCGCCGGGCAAGTGCACCTTGTCGCCGACCGGCACGAAAAAGGACCCAAGGCGAGAAGCCTGGGATGCCGTGTCGCCGTGGATGATAACTCGGCCTGCCTCTACCACATCGCCGTCCACTGTCACGACATCCTCCATAGCGTGAAACCCTTAATCCTGTTCAGTGAGGCTGGGTACCGCCACACCAGGTCACAATGGGACACTTATGTCGCTGAGAGGGTTATCAGAACGACCAGTTGGTTGACAGTGGCCGAGATGTGTGGCGTCAGCACGGATGGCTGGGACGCGCTGTCAAAACTCGGTCCTCCCCACTGCTGGCACCAAGCGGGCGCGGTCAAGAGATGGTTTCTCATGATGGCCCCCTCAAAGCCTGTGCAGACAAAATCGTCGGCTGCTTCGGCCGAGCGTCCAAAAGAACCAAAGGAAAAGGACAGATCGGCTGCTTCGGCCGACAAAAAGCAAGAAGCAGAAAAAAAGAAACAAGACCACCAGGACAAATCGTCCTCTTACGAGTACTACAGCGAGGAAGAAGACGAGGACAAAGACGACGACGATGAGGAGCCTGAGCGCGAAGCCTCGTCGTCGTCGTCCTCGCTGCAAGTTCACGTGGTTAACGCAAAGTCTGCTGCGGCTGCTTCGGCCCCTGAGAAACCGGCTGCTTCGGCCGCTGTGAAACCGGCTGCTCCGGCCGCTAAGAAACCGGCTGATTCGGCCGCAAAGAAGGACAAAAAAGAAAAAACATACAAAAAAGAAAAAAAAGACAAGAAAGATCGAAAGGACAAAAAAGACGATGACGCACCGGCTGATCCGGCCGGCACGCAGCCAGTGCGGCTCACGCCGAACCCAGGCTGGTCTCAGACTTCGTGGGGGGGGTGGGAAAAAAAAACGGCTGGCGGTGACAGCGAAGTGCCATCCAGCCGTGCCCTCTCTGAGATGGAGGACATGCTGGAGCGGGCCACCCACTACGCCCGGCGAGCTGAAACGGCAGCTCGAAATGCAGAGGCGGCATCGTCGTCCTGGCAGGGACGTCGGAGTCCGGAGCCTTCCTGGCAGGGAAGGCATCCGGACTCGCAGTGGATGTCGAGGAAGAAGCAGCGAGCAGAGGCGTACCGCGCCGCCGGTGGGAACCGTCCAACAGGTCCCAAAGTGACGGCTACCGCTTACTGCAAGCGCTGTGAAAAGAATCAGCCTGGAGCATATTGCCCAGGACAGCTGTGTCGCCAATGCTGCGAGCGACAGCAGTCTTTGGACTGGGACTACCGGTGCGAACAGCACCGCCGCCGCTGAAAGGAAAAAAGTTGTGGGAGGGTTTGGTGGTATAGGGTTTAATGACTCACTTAAAGTGTCCCTAAACCCCTTATTCCCTAAATGTCCCGCAAGTTTAAATCCTTACCCTTAGAGCACCCTAAATCCCTTAGAACACTTCCCTCGTATTTAAGGTTTCGCGAAAAATTTCCTAACGCTTCAATCCTTCCGAAGCCTTCAGACCCTTATAACCCCTAAATTGCTCTAGAACCGTAAGTCTGACAGTCCTAGCACCCATGTTTTTAGCCACGCATGCTGAATCAGAACCACCCGCAGCTGTTACAACTCAAGTTGCAAAGCAAACACATTCCTGGCTGCCTCGGCCACTCCTGGCTGCAGCGGCCATAACTGACAAAACAAAGAAGGTTGTAGCCTGGCTGACACGGCCAGTGTGGCCAGCTGAAGTGGAAATGGCACCGAAAAAAAACCCCAAGGAAAAGGCAAAGGCAAAGGCAAAGGCCAAGTCAATTGAAGGAGTGACGGCCATGGCTGATTCGGCCTGGGCGGACAATTCTCAGGGCAACCTGTGCGCGGAACACTTGATCCGCGTGCACGAGGCCCTTAAAGCGATCCGCGACTGTTCTGTTTTTGACGGGATCGATGCGGCAGAACCGCTCACGATTGCTCAGGGCGGGCATCAAGAGCCTTTCGCGATCGGCCAAGCTGTCAAGGTCTTCCAGAGGGATGCCACAGCCCACTACTCCTGCGGCGGGAACTTCTTTTGGTGCGATCAAGTCTGGATGGCAAACCATCGAGTTCCGATCAACAAGGGGCAGGTGCAGGAAATCCAGCGCTTTTACCTGCCGCCCATGGATCCACCGAAAGAATTCACGTATGAAATCGTTGCGGCTGTTTCGGCCGCCTGTGACGAAGAATTTCACAAGAAAGGCAGCTTTCAGCGGCTGTCTCCGGCCGAGCCCTGCCATGCTCTGTTGTTTTCCATCCACGAAGCTATCTCCGCAAAGGCACCTGAACCTATTCTTCGTCGATGGAAAGAACTGCTGCTCACCACACCGTTTCGCTTTGAGCTCGTCCCACAGGGTGAAGCAAGATTTTGGCGTGCTCAAAACCTACGGGAGGAAATGGTTGAGCGTGGCATCACTGTTCGGCTTTCGGTGCGGCAGCGGATCTACGACGTAGCAGGCTTCAAAGCCAGCAAGGAGGCTGCCCTGAAAACTACACTGGGGGCTGCCGCCGTGGCCAGTGCCTATCAGAAGCACCTGAAAGCTTCGGCTGGCTCCGAGATCATCTCGGAATCATTCGTGGACAGCGCCATAACCGTGCACGACAGACTGCTGAGTATTCCAGCTTGCAGTGTTTTGCTGGAGGAGCTGGATGCCCAGTACTTGAAGGGCAACCCACTGTCCAGCATCTATGCTTTCCAAGCCATCATTGACAAGGCACAGACCCCACAGCACATCACTTGGGCAGTGGAAGGAATGATAGATGGTTTTCGCAAAGGCTTCGTCGAGCCAGGCTTCTTCGCCGTGAGCAAGCTGCGAGACGCTCGGAACAGTGTCTCGGACCTTCGTGATCAAATTTTCTGGGCTCATTTTCAAGTAGTTTGCTTTTATAGTAATAGATATCATTATAACCATCTAGATGCAAAAAATATGGTAACTTAAATTTTGCCATAACTTGCGATAATCAGGCTACGTGGAAATCTTGAAGCTCAAGCTGGCCGTGAAGAACCACTTGCTCGAGGAATGGCTCACTGGAAGCACGTTTCCGGGCAAAACCAAAGAAGACCTGCGGTCAGCTTTCAGCAGCTTCACTCACGTACGAAGCAAGTACAGCCCGTACAAAGAAGAAACTCAGGCTGATACGGCCTGGATCTTGGGCGCAAAAGACTCAGTTGTTCTGGCAGCAGAACTGCTGGAACAGCTAGTGTACCTTGACACTTTTGATGGCCGGTACAGGGATGCGCTGAAATCGAAGCATGAATGCGCTGACGTGCTCGGTTATCCCAGCATCAAGAAAAAATAGAGGATATCGAGGCAGCCTTGAGAAAGGAGTCTAAGCCCGCCGAAGTTCTGTTTGAAGTCCCGGCTGCTCCGGCAGGGTCTGGCGATGCCCCATCATCGTCGACGGGCGCTGGTTCGGCTGCTTCGGCCGCAGAAGAGGCCAAACTCACGAAAGACGAACAACAACAATGGAGGCAGTTCATGCTCAAGACTCTTCGCAGTCAAGTTCGCTTCGTGTCCGACCACAAAGCCGCTTCCGACCTTGAACAAGCCATCCGCGACTGCCCGTTTTCGAAACTCAAGGGGGACCCGACGGGTCTGGTGCTGTTACACTTCGATGTGAAAAAGTTCGGTGAGTCTGCGACCAGGCCAGACCTTCGTCTACCGCCCCTTCGGGATGGACCGTACACACGCCTCGTCCGTGCCGTCATGACGGCCAGGCAAAGCGAAGGCTCAGCAGCGGCTTTGCAGCCAGGCGAAGTCGCAGTGTTGCTGGACGGCTTCAAGAAGGGCGCCAAGCAAAAGCTTATCAACCCTTGGAAAGACGGCACCCGCAAAGAAGCCAAGGCGAAAGGGTCTACTAAAGAAGACGAGGATGAAGATGATGGCGACGGGGATGACGACGACTGCGAGGAGGAGGAAGACGCACGGCCGAACCTGGTCTGTGACTTGCTGCAGATTGGCTACACCGAAGCGAGCCTAAACGCCCGACGCCAAAAAAAAAGAGGCACATGCACGATCAAACAGATTGAGTGGGCGCACGTGCTGTCTTCCAAGAGGCTCTCTCTTCCGGCCAGGGAGCGCAAGCATTACGGGCCGGGGTCAAGCACAGGCGACCTCATCTCAGGAGTGGACCTGCCGAAACTGTCCACTGAGTGGTGCCTCCCATGGCAACAGAAGAAGACCCTTTACGGGAAAAAACATTTGATCGCCGTTGGGGGAAAGACTGAAACCACAGAAGAAACAGAAAAATCAGACATGGATCGCCTGGGCAACAAGCCCGAACCAGTTTGCTTTCATTCTATGCCTGGGGCATTTTATTCAGAGCTCATGCACTCCTTTTGGGCGAAGATGGTCATCGACCTAACGCCAGGCGACGGCCGATTCGCTTTCGAAGCGCTGAAGGCCAGGGTGGGCTACATGGGAATAACCTTCACCCCTGAACACAGCCAATTCTTGGAAGAGCACCTGCTTGACTTGATGAAGCTGGAGATGTGTGACACAGCAAGTCCGCTCTTCAATTCGGAATACGCAGCGGCGGTGGGCAAAAAGGTTCCCAAGGCCAAAGCAACTCCAGCACCTGATGCAGATCCCAAAAAGAAGCCCAAAACAAAAGCTACTCCCAAGCGCAAGGCTGAGGAGCAGGAGGCTGATCCCAAGGCTAAGCCAAAGAAGAAGGCTAAAGCAAAGAAGAAAGCCGAAAAGGATGCGGATCAAGAACCCGCAGACGATGACGCGGAAGAAGCAGAGGACGAAGAACCAGAGGAAGACGACGACGACGACGTCTGGGATCCTCTCGCTACGTGAGCAGCTGCATGCTGCTTCGGCTGCTTCGGCCAGGTGCGAGGCTGCTTCGGCTTCGCAGGCTGCTTCGGCCAGGTGCGAGGCTGCTTCGGCTTCGCAGGCTGCTTCGGCCATCAGTCTTTTAAGGGCTGCTTCGGCCATCAATCCTACCAGTTTTACTTTCAACCTTCCCGCAGGCTTCAGTTCCTCAACGCATGTTCGGTTCACACACATTCTCAAAGTTAAGTTCTAATTTGATTCACAGAAATCCCTGAGCCCTGACCCTTAAACTGAGCCTAAACTCCGGTTTGAGATTTATAGCCTCGGGAGCCTGTGGTCTTGTGAGCGCTTGGCTGAGAAAAAGTGACCCTGGGCTCAGGCGTCTCTCAACCCCAGGTGGTTTTGGATAGGATATGTTTTCTTTCAGACAGACCCATGATGTTGAAGGCATACTTTTCAACTCACCGCTTATTCTTCCCTTCATGAGCTGCTCAATCATCCTTGGTCTGCACGTACGGAAACTTATTGTTGATTACGAGCAGTTCAAGTTCGCATGTGGCTGAATGCAGGTTAAAATCATGTTCAAGGTATTTTCATTTCTCGGTGAGTGGATGTCACACTCTCGGGGAAAGCTTGTAGACCTTATGAACTTTGTTCACTAAAGTCCGTGAAGAGGGTTTAGGGTTGCCGTCAACAGCAACAACAACAACAACAACAACAACACCAGCAGTAGCAGCAGCAGCAGCAGTAGCGGTAGCAGAAGCAGTAGCAGTAGCAGTAGTAATAAGCAGCAGCAGCAACAGCAACTGCAACAACAACAACAGCATTGAAAGCAACAGCAACTGCGCCAGCAACAATGTTGACGCCAACAACACCAGCAACGGCAACAACGACAACATCAACAACAACAGCGCCAGCAGCAGAGCCAACAATAGAACCAACAGCCGCAACAACAACAACAACAACGACAACATCAACAGCAACAACAACAACGACAACAATAACGACAATGACAAGAACACCCACCACCACAACCAGAGCAACAGCAATAACAACAGCAGCAACAACAGCAACAACATCAACAACCACAACAACAGCAAGAATAGCAACAGCAACAGCAGCAACAACAGTAATAGTAGTTCATACCAATATCAATAACAATACTACCAGTGGCAATAGCATTATCAATGGCAATAATTGCATAAGCGACAATAATTACCACAATAAGCAATCACACACAAACAAAAAATAAGAGCAGCAGCAGCAGCAGCAACTGCAACATCCACACGACCACAATGACGCCATAAACAACAGCAACATCAGAGGCAGCAAAGACAATGACAACACAACGACAACAACAACAACAACCACCACAACAAACGACACCCATGGCCCCCGAGAACCGAAAATAACTTTTCGGGCCACGATGTTTATTTATGTGTCTCGGAAATCAATTCATTTTAAGACTTTTGTAAAAACAAGCCAAAAAAATTCCAAAATTCCGCTGAGCAAAGGCAAGCTTACCGAGGCAAGTTTCCACCGTAGCAACCGCAAGCTGGCAGGTAGCAACGCACTGCGCTGAACTTGCTGTTTGTACACAGTATTTACTGCTGCGGCCTTCCGAAAGCAACTTTGCATTGCCGCAACCGCAAAGTGGCAGGCAGCAACGCATCTAGCCTGCTGTTTGTTCCCAGTGTTCACTGGGTCTGCCTCACTGAGGCGATATGTCACTGTAGCAGCCACGTATTGGCAGGTAGGAACGCACTGCATTCAGCCTGCTGTTTGTTCCCAGTAATCTCTGGGACCGCCTTACTAAGGCAACTGTAATGTCGTGGCTTCACAACGACAAAGCAGCAGGCAGCGAGGCACTGCGGTTGCACTGCGCACTGCGCAGTACTAGCCGGTGCCGGATGACTGCCAGGGAACGCTGAGCACAGGGTACTAACTGCCACTGGCAGGAACCACCGGTAGAAGTGGCTACTGCCCACGGCAACCAGCAGAAAGCTAGAAGCCGTGATTTAACCCGCTGGCTGCCTTGCAGCGGCAGCCTTGTCGGGCTGTGGAGGCCTTCTGCACTGCAAACTTTGCAGTTGTCTCCAAGCACGCGTTCGCTGCAGTCCGCCTTGGCGAGTGCGCCAGACGAAGTGGCGCATGTAACTGCGTACACTGACGCGTTCGCGCAGCCTGTCTGAGATTGAAGGGCCCGCACAATTGCATCTTTGAGCATGCTGTAGTGCACCTGCACCAGATTCGCTGGCTCTGTTATCCTTAAACCAAAACTGAGCTCCGCGAAAACGTGTTTTAGTGGACAAAGGCCGCTCGCAGCAGACACTGTCTGCGAGTTTGTCTGCGTGCGTACGCACTGTGTGTGCGCTCTTGCAGTGCCTGCGTGAACGTGGTCGTCCTGTGGAGAGGCCGCCCGCGGCAGACGCTGTCTGCGGAGGTGTCTGCGGCGTCCGCACTGCGTGTGCGTCTTCCTGTTTCCAAGGCACTGTGCGGGACCACGGGGCTATGCGAGGGCCATTGGCTGGTTTACTTGAAACGAAACCAGGCATCTTATAGAGCATCTCAGGGCCGTGTGCAACACACACAGCTCGCAGAGCTGTCTGTGTGAGTCCGCGCTGTGAGTGCGCTCCCACGTTGAAAGGAACTGGCGGGATGAGGGAGCTATGTAAAAGCCACTGGCTCTCGTCTCTTGAAGCAAAAACTGAGATTCACGAAAGCGCGGCACGCGGACAGAGGCCGCTCGCAGCAGACACTGTCTGCGAGGCTGTCTGTGTGCATCTGAGGGCCCTTAGGGATTCGCAGCGGGCCCTTACACCAAAAAGTCGGCCATTCGCACACAATTTGAAGCCTAAAACTGCCTGCTCACACTGTGAGTCACGCGGTGAAATCGAATCTCTGCTGGTGCTGCTCAGAGCTGAGAAGCAACGGCTCCTGCGCTGCAGCCAAAGGTGCCACCTGCGTCTTGGAAGCACGCACAGGCACACGTCACGGACTCAGAGGGCGCGTAGCAAGAGAGTGGCCCATAGTATGGGTTGCGCATCACGGACGCGCGAGGACTTGCTTGCTGGAGCCCTCCGAGTCTGCAACTGTCATTATAAACACTGTCCAGTTAGAAAACCGGGCGTAGAGAGGCCGCAGACACTGTCCGAGCGCTGGGCTGGACCGGCGGTAGCCCAGGAAGCACACAGAGGCGAGTTTGCTTACGAGCAAGCATTTGCTTGGGGCGACGCGCCTCGTCAAGGCAGGGCATGAGGCACTGCAACTGCCAAGCCTGCTTGAAATGCCTGCGGTCCCGGGCACTGCCCTGGGATGACCAATAGGCCCACTCGTGCAGCAGTGGCGCTGCCACAGGAACGCACGCTGTCTGCCCATCGACCCGAGAGTGCTTTGTGGGCACTGCCCTTAAAAATGGCTGCATGACCACTGCATCGCTTCCCTAGCAGGTTGAGCACTGCTCGAAACTGCTGGGGTGTGCCGCAGCGGCAGCAGGGCCTGGCGCGTACTCCACACAAAGACCCATGACCGACGTCAAGCGTGGCCTAACTGTTTGCTAAACAGTACGGAGCCCGCATGAAGGTCGCAGGCCTCAGGGCGCTGCCCTGAGGTTTAGGACGCGAAGAAACGACAGCACTGCTGCCTGCTTGTCGACAGCCCTGCTGCACAAAACTGGAAGCCCCGCAACAGCAACAGCCGGACTCCGCACCAAGATCTTGACGGGCAACAGGCACCGCCATCACTGCTTACTCAACAGTGAGCAGCATGCATGAAGATCTCAAGCCATGAGGCACGCGACCTGCACTAAACCTGGCCGTTTGTTTACTAAACGGGAAGGAACGTGCATGAGGACCGCACGCTCCGCCTGCACTCCTCGGGGCGCTGCCCTGAGGTTTGACATGCGAGGCAGCAGCGGCACTGCTGCATGCTTGGCATTAGCGCGGCCGTACGTTTACGCTGCGTTGTAGGACAGCAGTGACCGCGGTGCTCGACGCGAACGCCGCACCAAAACAAACGATGCCACACTATTTGCGAAACGAGAAGGAACCACATCACATGCCTGTTTGCTGCTGGCCTGCAGCACGGCTGCATACGCAGGGTTGGCGCGAACTTCGCACCAAAAACCCGACCGGGACGAAGCATTGCCATAACTGTTTACCAAACCGAACGCCGCGCCAAAACCACGGCCGGCAACATCGTTGTCACACTGCTCACGAAACAGCAGGGAGCCGCGTGAACATTCCAAGCCTCGAGGCACTGCCCTGAGGTTTAGGATAGAGGCAACGGCAGCACTGCGACCTGTTTGCCTGTAGCACTGCTACATCCACAGGGCTTTGCGCGAACTTCGCACCAAAATCCCAACCGGGACGAAGCGTCGCAGCATTGTGGACCAAACAGTAGGAAGCATGCAAAAACACTTCCTGCTTGGGCAAGGCACTGCCCTGAGGATAAGTATGCCAGACATTAGCAGCGCTGCTGCATGCTGACACGTAACACGGCTACAAACCACGCTACACTCGAAAGTCTGAAGGCCTCAAACCTCAGGGCACTTTTCAGGCGTATGAGGCGAGGCATTAGCAGCACCGCTGCATGCGTGCCTGCAGCACTGCGCTGCGAACAACATGCTTTGGGGGCCGACCCTGCAACAGCAACGGTCGCAGGGCCTAGCGCGGAGTTAACAACAAGACCCTGACGGACACCAAGCATTGACAAACTGTTTACTAAACAGCAAGAAGCAGGCGAAGGAGTGCAAGCCTCGATGCACTGCCCTGAGGTGTAGGATGCGCAGGCAAAACTGCCGCCTGCATGCCTGTAGCACTGCTACACGCACGGCTGCCTTGGGGGAAAACAAGAGCAGAGGTTCAGAGCTTATTGCGGACTCCGCACGAAAGCCTGGACCCACACCAAGCATTGGCAGACAGTGCACTAACCACCAAGAATCAAGCGGAGGGCCCTACTCCTCGAGGCACTGCCCCGGGGTTTAGGAAGTGAGGCATCGGCAGCACTGCTGCCTGCCGAAGCTGCACTGAAGGACCTGCGGGAGCAGTCCGCGCCAAAACTTGACAGCATGGAGCATTCACAACACAGTTTACTGAAAACTAAGAAGCCTGTAGGGCGGCCTCAGGCCTCGGGACACTGCCCCCCAGCTGACATCCAGCATATTTATGACTGCGAAAAGGAGATAACTTATCTCCTAATGTTGACATCCTCACGAACATCCACTTGAGCACACTGGAGGAATCGAGGGACAAGCGGCACTGCCGAGTCCGTGCTGGCGTCACTCACGAAGCGAATGGATACCAGCGACGCCAAGCTTTGGCCAAGGTGCCAATGCAAACTTTGCATTAAGGGCTCGGGCTCTGGGGCCTTGTGCGCGCACTGCACGGCACTGCCTTAAGGCAACACAGAAGCTCGTCATTACTAATGCGAGCCCACAGGAAAAGGCGGGCAGGGGGCCCTTAGCAACTGGCAGGGGCCCTTAGGGACACGCAGGGGCCCTTAGGGACTCGCAGCGGGTCCTCACACCAAAAAGCACACCATTTACG
This sequence comes from Symbiodinium sp. CCMP2592, assembly GCA_905221615.1. Lineage (NCBI taxonomy): Eukaryota > Dinophyceae > Suessiales > Symbiodiniaceae > Symbiodinium > Symbiodinium sp. CCMP2592. The sequence continues at coordinate 58,259 of CAJNDT010000763.1, read as the reverse complement.
AGCACTTTAGGCTTGGAACTACAAAACTGCACTGTGAGTCAGACACGGCGGAAAACAGACCCCACCGAGGCCTCCCGGAGCTCATTCAACGGCGAAATCGGAGTGATCGTCACTGACGTCCTCCGCAACGACGCGGGTGGCACTGCTCACAACCCACAAGAGATAACTTACCTCTTCATTGCATACCTCTCGCAAGGCCTGCTCGAGGATATCTGGCAGACTGCGCTGCGGACAAAAAGCAAAGCGACACGGCACTGCCGAAGACGCCTCGGTGCATGCCGCTGGCCAAAGGGTTACTAACCCCAGTACTGCAAGGCTACAGTGCCAGTATGGACTCCGGTTGCACGTGCGCCCTGCGTTGTCCATGGCTCTGCCGGACAGTGATGCTAGGAGGTGGCATTGCACCGGGACCGACGACGTACGTGGAGGCTGCAGCAGCCGCTGGCCCTGCGCTTTCCCACTGGCAGGCCGAGGCTGCGTTTTCCTGTGTTTACTCCCTTCGCTGAGGGTGCGAACAAAGCTACCCGTGCCATTGTCTTTACCATCCTTGTGGTAGGCGTAGCCACTGGCCTCCATTTTCTTTCTGACGCGCCCTTCTCAGGCAAGGACGTGCTTAAGCCTCGACTGTAACTTAGCGTGTCATCTTCCTCCCCACGGGGGGGCCAAGCACACGCGGCGCTGCTTGTGCGTGCTTGCAGCACTGCCACAGGCACAAGCCAGCAGGTGCACCCAACAAGAGAAGAATGCATGACCACCTGGAGCCTTGGGGTGCAGACGTGAGGCCTAGGATGCCAGGCATCGGCCGCACTGCTGCCTGCCTGCTCGCAGCACTTTCTCGTGCAGAACCTGCACGCAAAACCTCCAACGGCGCTGCCGCAGAAGTGGCAATGGGCAGCCACAATACTGTTGACACAATTGTCCTTCAAGCCGAAAGCTGCACGGCAAAGTTTGTCTAGTGTTCACAACACACAAGTGAAAACACTGTTTTCCTTTTACGACAAAACTTTGTCTACACTTTCGGCGGGAAATAAAACCCATTCACGCACGCATGATGGAAGCAGCTACCTACACATGTTCATCCCCCCCTGCACATGCTCAGCTCAACAGATGACACACTTCCCCTCTGGCATCGCACGGACACCATCTTTTCACTTCCCCTTGGAAGGACTCACTAGCCCTGAGGCTACATCCTGTGCTGCAGTTCGCAGCCTACTTGTCGGCTTTCCGACATGTCTGGCAAAATGCCGTTGCTTCTCGTGAGCCTTGGAGCTTCTCAAAATTTTGGGACCCTGAGCGCCCGCAAGCGAAGACCATTGTTCCTCCCTCCGAGGTGAAGACGATCCTGTGTGCGATGCGAGACTTCACATGCACAGCAACTTCGTGACGCGGCCACACCGCGTCCAGCCTTGGTACCTTGGCAGGCATTCTGGGGGGGGCTTCCCCCGAATCACTGGATGCAGAGCTGGAGCTCTCACTGGAAGATGATGATTCGGAGTCGGAGTCTACACAGACTGGACCAGGTAGGTCGGCAATGGGACCCGCTGCAGCAGCGACTTCAGTCTTCACGTCCGAGCCTGAGGGACGAAGGGCCTGATCCTGCTCATGCAGCGTCCGTGCATTCGACTCGAGAGCTTGTGACCTCAAGGGAAAATACTCTGACCGGGCAGCATCAGGTGCGAAGCGCTTCGCAGCCACTTCCAATAACATGCGTTGCAGCTCCCGCGCGGGAGCCGTGGCAAGATCCATAGCATACAAGGCTCGTGAGCTGACGGTCGCCGAAGTGTGGCGGCCCAACACCGTACAAACATCGTCACTCAATCCAAACTTTGCCGCCCAAGAGAGAAGGGTTCGTTTCAGTGAATGCGATGACACACATGACAACCTGTCTTTGCTCGACACTGGCAGAAGAATCTTCCGGAGGAAATTTGTGATCTCATGTGACCTGATTTCACGCAGGCAAAGGGTGTCGCCATATGAGTTGGCGGGGGCCCTCAGGATGGGCCCCCTCAACTCACCCTCTAGCTTCAAGCCTGCATCTTCCAAACACTCCTGAGCTGCATTCAGCCACGTCTGTCCGTGCACCCCGATGGCCGGGATGAGAACCGGCAACAACTCTCTGCAGCGCGCCTGTGCACGTCGCGTCTTGTGCTGACCCAGCTCAATGATGAGAAATCCTCCCGCCGGTGAGTGGTCATGCGTGACATTCTGAACATCCGCCAGGTCAGAATGTCTGGCTCTTGCATATAAGGCTAAGAGTATGTATGCTACCATCGCAAGGTCGTATTTGTGCAACTCCCGCTGCTCCAGCAGCCGGTGCAGGTACAGGATCTCACTCACCGTGAGGGGCGATGCTTGCTTAATCCAACCCTTGCCGGTGCGCATCTGTTCAGTGATTCCGCTGACACGTCTACTCTTGAGGATGTGCGTAAGGTCCAGACCCAACACATGGTGTAAGAACCGAAACATGGATACACAGTCGGCTCCTCGCGACGGGGGCGAGCCTGAATGTCTCAGGTGGCTGAGGTACTTCCACACGGTGGCCTCGTGTAGGTAACAGCCACTCTCAACACACGACTCCATACACCACTTCAAGTAATTCGCAAGGTTGCCTACACGCTTGTTTAGTGTGAGAGGACTCCTCACCCCGATCGCCGCTTCCAGCGACTCAGCATCGACCTGCCCTTGGTGCAGAAGTTCCGGGGGAACAAAGGCATTACCCACTAGCTCTAAGTTGATGGCCAACTTGTGGATTCCAACCTGAAGCAACTCCTCACGGCGTTCAAGATATCCCACATCCTTAACAACCTTCACAACCAGCTTAAAGATTGGCTCGGACGGCGAGGGCAGTTTAGCTGCTGGCGAAAGACTCGGTGCAATCACAGCGGGGGGGGCTCCGGCATGCTACGTCTTGGCATCCCTTTCAAGCTTGGCAAGCTCGGCAAGTTATCGGCAAAGATGCTCTTCATGGGACCTCGCTCCCACGGAAGCTGAAATCCTCGTGGCGGCACTGGGTGCCGTACAAGCTCGTTCATGACCTGCTCTTGTACAAAGACAGGATCGGCCTCACGACTGCAAGCCGACACCTTGTTCGGTCACTTCGCTCATGCATTCCTCACTACCTACAAGACTGTGGAGCGCCCTGTCAAGAGCAGCCTCAGCTTCTGCATCAGCGGAAAGGTTTCGCAAGGCCTCACTAAACCCATCGTCGTATTCTCGATAATACTCTAGCTCCTCTTGCTCATCGAAATCATAATTTGCCAAGTGCTCTTCCCGGACCGGCTCGGCCGGCTGAGAAGGTACATCGCCCGGCAGCTCCTCGCCAGGACCCTGTGCATCCTCCAAAGAGGCTGGGATGCTTTCGGAAGCGACCGGAAGCTGCGGTTCTCCGTCTTCCAAAGCTATGGGACCCACACTCAACGGTCCCGACTCCAACAACACCCCTGCAACTCCTGAAGCCACCCCCACATTGTCCGAGGAAAGCGCGGGATCTGAGGAGGCGGAGACATCTGGTGCGGCCATCCCTGGGTGGCAGCAGCACAAAGCAACTGAGGCAGGACTTGGGTATTCACAAACCAAGACGTCTGCAGAAGCAGCAAGCGCTCCTGGCAGGGCAGAAAGGCCCAAAGGTTGGCAGTTAGTGCAGAATCGTCGAAGAGGTCTTCGAAGCACCCAAGCACTACACTAGAAGAGCCCGAGGCGGGGCTGGCAGACTCAAGCGGCCCGTGCAAGCGGAACTCTAAAGCCGTAACCCGAAGTTGCAAAGAGGAGATCTGATCCTGTAGCAGATCCTCAACAGCCCGCAGGGAGCTGGGGTGCACCACCGACGAACCCGCACTGGTGGCGGAGGTATGGCTCATACAAGGAGGCTGCACCTCGTGATAGCACCCGGAGCCTGCTAGAATGTCTAGGAGCTTAGAAGGCCTCGAATGAAAATTTTTCTTCTGAGCCACTGTGGCTCACACTGCACGGAGATGTATTCTGCTGCACCAAGTCTCATCAGAAACAAAACTCCCCCGAGTTTTTCAAATCAAGAATTTTAAAACGCTATCAACAAGTTGACCGCCAGCGTAGATACTCCACCGTTTGTGAATGAAGTCGTTGTCCTCTGGGTGTCGCAAGCCATAGTTGCATCCATCAACACGACATCCGAGCCATTCGAAACCTTGGTCACGCATCCACTGCTCCAGTTGTAGCACACCCGGTTGTCGCCAGCCGTGGTTGTCCGTAGGCCATTCCCAGTAGACGTCAACCTCGGGATCCTCTTGGAGGGTCTCCTTGACAAAGTCCAGGGCTAAATGTAGTAGTCGTCGTTGTGCCGACGTGTGGTGGCACTGTTGTCACTGTGCACCGCCTCGCCCTTTGAAACCTTGACCCAGGGACTCCCAGCCGAGCACGGCAGGGAAAACCACAGCTTCCGAGGTTGATGAAGTCTTCGAAGAGCACCAAGTCGATGCCAGGTCTCCTCCTTGTAGAGGTCGTAGCCGTTCTGGTAGTTGATGGCCTTCGCGGGGATGCCCTGCTGCTCGCTGGCTTCAGTGATCCAACTGTGCGGGGCACTGGCGATCTCCCACAGTCCATCTCGACCATCAAGGCGTAGACCAAGAAGTGTAGAAGTCACCGCTGACGTCATCAAACTCGCCAGAACCATCACCTTCTTGGCGACATGCTGCCCAAGCGGCTTGACCTTATAGTCGGAGTCTTTGGACTTCACGGGTCTTCCACAACTGGGATCTCGTAGTCGACAATCAGCTCCTCCTCGTCGTTGTCCATCACATTCGTGGCGTATCCGCGCTGCGTCGTAGGCCTCCGCGTCGTAGCCGAGGTTGTTCCCGGTGTAGTGATCAGCTCGCGGACCGCCTTGTTGAGCACCTCCTCGGCCGTGATCTTGGCAAACATGTGGTGGCACACCTTTGCTGTTGGTTTCGTTGTTCCCAACATCGCCTCCAGCTCGGTAAGCATTCTCTTGACCATCTGTGGATTGTGCACCACCGTCGTGTTCGAAGGTGACCCTTTTCGAGGAGTGTACAGTGTACAGGAGCCTCAGGTCGCAAACCTGACAGTGAATCCACTGGCCGTGAGCATTGGCCCCGGGAGGGCCAGGATGGTGTTGACCGTAGCACGGCCAGCTCCGGACCGACACCCTTGAATCCCGAGGGTCTGCCTTCATTCGCCGCGATGGGTCGAGCGAGTTGGCTCGTTTCTTGGCCGTCTTGGCCTTGGCGGACGCCACCAGGATGGCTTCCGTCTCCTTGTCGATGTGCGAGGGCGCCGAAGCCGCCATGATCAGAAGTCCGCGAGGAGGAAGTTGAGGGGTTCTCGAGCGACTGCGAAGTCGCGAGCATTGAGCAAGAGCTGGCTGCAGCAGGTAGGCCACGATGTTGTCTGGACAACTGATAAAGATGCCAAAGCTTCTCTCGTGACTTCTGCAGCTCAGACTGTTCATACACAGCGTCACTGTGGGTTAGATCAAACTGCACAACATGGAATTCGATCACGTGCATCTCTGAACTGGCAGCACCGCATTCACTTGAGGACACAACCACATGCGCATGGGCCTCACGATTGACATGACCACGGGTGAGGTACTCACACACATCCAACAGAAAGTGTCCCTTGCGATTTTGTGATAGCTGAACAGCTTCCGGAGGTTGGCATGAGAACACATAGCCAACCCAGTTGTGAAGTCTATTAGCATCCCACAACCATCCTTGCCAAGAAAGTCCATGCCAATCAAGATTGGAACTAGGTTGGTTTTGTCGAAATCAAGCTGATAGTACTCCTTGGGGTTTGGCAAGGCGTAGAGCGAGAAGGATCTAGACTTTCCCGAAACATGGCTGCAAAGACGAACCCGATACAAAGCCCTGCCCCAGCGACCGTCACCAAAGCGAAAGTATGGCCGAGCACTCTGATCGATGTCCACACGTGCTCCGCTGTCCTTCTCGAGAATCGAGGCTATCAGCCCCTTCACCACAGCCTCTGGCGCGGCTGAGGCTGTTGCACCACAGTCTACCATGCCACGCTCAGGTCGCTGAACATCAGCTGTAGTCGAGGTCGCCAGGTCCATCACAGAGGAGAGCTCCATGCCAAAGAGATCGGCGTTGTAGGCATTCACCGATCGCTGGGACCAGTCTGGTCCCTTGCCTTTGCCTTTCCACATGGCATCAGCATCCATGTACATCCCCTTCTTGCCCTTGTGCTTGCCTTTGCTCTTGCCTTTACCCTTCATGTAGTAGGCCTCGAGGTCCGCAGCATATCCGAACTTGCCCTTGGGTTTCCCGGGCCCTTTCTGAAAGGAACCTCCACGGCGAGGGCAGTCTCGTAGAAGATGAGGTCCTCCACAGTTGTAGCACCTGGCAGGGCCGCCAACAGGATTGGCGCCAAAACCACGGTCCTTACGCAGCTGTTGGGTCGCTCGCTGCGCTTCCGACCATGTGCGCTGGGCCTCCAAGGCCAAGGACTCAGCCATCTTTTCGGCTTGCTGAGCTTCGCGGATTTTGTCATCATCCGCTTCCTGTGTAGTGGCTGCATGCACTGCTCCAGGATCTTCGGCAGTCCAATCCTCAGCCCACCAGCCGTCCTCGTAGCCGGCGTGGTTCGCGTAGTGATCGTAATCCGCGTAGTAGGCGTGTCCATAGCCCTCGTCCCACCAATGATCACCATCACCTTCCCACGAGTCCTGGTAGTAGAGGTCGGACTCCATCGGCTCCTGCACGTAGTTCGCCGTATAGGCCGTGTAGCCGGACTTCCCTCGGTTTCGGCTGCTCAACAGTTGATCGTCCCACAGATTCTGTAAAGCAGCAGATATCATCTCGAAGTCCAGGCTATTCTTGGTAGTGGACAGGATGTCCCGCATCTCATCGGGTGACAACCCGGCAGCCTGTAGGAGCCGCCAGCCTCGAAGAAAATTCATGATGAAGCTATCCGCAAGCGTCAACTCATCGAGGACCTGTGGTTCCTTAGCCTCTCGAGGGATCGCCGACGTATCTCCAAGAAGTCCTGACGCCTCAGCTCGATGACTCGGAGAGGAACCAGTCGCACCTCGTGCAGGTTCAGCAGGAGCTGGTCCATCATCAGCAGGAGGAGCGTCGCCTGGGGGAAGATCAGCCGCAGCTCCGGGAGAAAGATCAGGGCCTGGTCCTTCATGGTCGTCGTCATCATGGTGATCGTCGTCACCCCACGACCACCAGGGCCAGCTGCGCCAATCGTCATCAGTCCAGTCTTCCTCGTCAGCAGGAAGACCAAAGTCTCGCTGCTCCTGCGAGATTCCTTGACGATCTTCCCACAGTCTCAAGATCGCTTCGACGAACTCCTCGTGCACCAGCGTCTCCCGAACCAGGAAGTTCCCGATAGACTCGTTGTGATTCCTGCGGAAGGCAAAGTACTGCGAGCAGGTAGCGGCTGCGTTCGGGAGGTTACGTCTGACCAAGGGACTGGCAGCCAGTTTCTGTAAAAGAAGCCGTGTGCCAGATCGGTTGTCCACGAACATCTTGGACCAGCTCATGGCCAAAAGCCTGGCCGGACCGGTCAACCGTCCAAGCAACTGTGACGCGCAGTACCTGCGCTTGTGAACTGCCGTTCCTTGAACAAACCATGCCACCTCACGAGTGTAGCGACGCCAGGATCGAGCTGAGCCGTCCCAGCTTGGGACAAAGGATCTTTCCTTTGCACCACTCATCGTTCTGAAGTAAAACTGAAAAGAAGAATAGGAAATCGGAGAAAACCGTCCAGTCGTAGCACGGGCGGACGCAGTCCAGGTCCAGAAGAAAGCTTGCGCTGCAGGGACTGTCGTCCTCGTTCGGAGCAGAACGTAACCAGTGGTACAGAAGAAGGTTGGCCACCGGATCGAACTGCTCCGCTACCAATGCAGCGAGAGTAGCGGCAGTCGGTAGATAGTGATTGGGCTCCACACGCAAAGAGCACTCAGCTCTGTTTTCCACTCGCGAGCTCAACGCTCGATCGTGGCCATGGCGGACGGTTAGCCGCCAGTACGAACAAGGGGCCCCTAGTAGAGCCGAGAGGCACGTCACAGGTGTGCATGTACATGACCGATCATTGCTGACCAATCAGACCTGTTGCAGAATAGGAGTGTCAGCGCCTTATCGTAACCCTCGGGGCTTTCACAACAATGCACGACCTCAGCGATGGCGAAGCTGCTGCAAGCGCAAAGCGTCATCTGATCATGCCTTCATTGAATATCATGCAGGGGCTGAAGAGTTCAGCTGTTTGAGTTTCGGACACCCATGGCAACACGTTTGAAGTGGAGCGCAGTTGTCTACGTCTTCCTTGCGCCGAATCTACTGATCTTATGGCTGGCTACATCGTCAAGGACCTTCAGGACACACCGATTTTACTACCATGGCTACATTCACATCGATGATAAGTGTCACCGTCCCCGTGTGCAACAATGTAGCGATATTGCTAATTCGAATCATATCTTCGGACTTCTTGGGAACCGTGGCTGGTTTTGGACTGGCTTCCAAACTATGATGCCATGCAACAACGCTGTCCTGAAAACCGAAACAATCAGCTGGCCAATGAAACGATGTGTGCAAACTTCAAGAAGTCTTGCATGGTTGACAGAGCGAAAATGCCTGCAGCTTTTCTTGTTGATGACGTATTTGGCTTATTGCGGTTTCCGCCTGCAGTCTCGACATAGTAAATAATGATCTTTAAAAGATTTCTTGGAAGCACCACGATCAGGCCAGTTGGGACGCCAAAGTGGCCTCATCTGGAATGTTCATCGAGGTTCCTCCACGACATAGATGGCTCCACTGACGGAGTTCCGAAGCAAAATCGGAGAGGCGGGAGCTTGTCGCAACCCAATCTCCCAACACCTCACCTGTCACATAATCCCTTTCAACGTCCGGCGTGTTCTTCTGCAAGGGTCCACAAAAATTTGACCCCCCGCACTGTGTGCAGCTGCCAACATGATGAAGAGTTCCCAACAATCCTGAGCTAAATAACCGGAAGCTCAAACATGGAAAGAGTAAAAGAAGACTCTGCCCTGCCTTACATGCTCTTCTCCTCTTCTGCCCAGTGAACTGTGGCCAATCCAGCCCGGGCCGGTTTTTCAAGATAGTTTTGGCAGAAATTGAAGGTGCCGCATTGCGAGCAGCTGCCCACGTTATGAAGGTCCTTGGTCTCCTGAGCTGGGCTGCGAATGGCTGCGAGATGTGAGGCTGCCACGCCAAAGCATCTTTCTGCCAATTTCACATGACAGGTATTGTCCTTGCTTTCAGGACAACACTTCGCAATGACTAAGCCAAGCGGCTTTGACAAAAAGTATCCAGGGTGGCGCCGTCGCACGTGAGGCACCAGCTGAACACCCCCCCAACAACGAGGGTGGGTTCAATCTGCTCACTCTGGCGCAAGGCTTGGGAGTCCACTGTCTGGACCAACGCTGCAGCGTGGCCACCGCTTCAGCCAGGGACGGTGTGTCCGCGGCACTTTCACTGTAGAAAACCAGTGCTCTGCCCAGTAGTGTTTTAGGTGCGACACAGAGTTTTCCTCGGTACCTGTATAGTTGTACAGTTTTGCTAGTTTCAGGTGGTCAGTGCCTGTAGAACGTAGTTTGAGCTTGCTTGACGGTTTTGCGGTAGCCTCAACCTGTTTTTTCCCTTGTTTTGTAGTGCTTGGGAGCTTTTAAGAGGTGCCACGACTACTGTCGTTTGGCTCAAGACACGTGAGACCAGCAGTGAGCTGTGCGTGCTGAAAGTGTGAACTGTCCGAGTGTTTTGTGAGCTTGCTTTGCTTGCAAGGGTGCTTGGAACTTGTTTGCCTTAAACCTGAAGGGCTGCTCGCCTTGTAGGTTTTTAACGTGGTAGCGGAGCGTGGTGAACGCTCGTTGCCTTGCAACCAAAAGAAAGAGCCCAATACGTTGACTTGAGGCGCTTGGTTGTGCTTGTGAGAAATGGAAGGCCGTGGCAGGCCAAGCTACTTCAACATCGGTGATGTGCCAGGTGAGCCTGGTATGATCCGAAGGAAAAGTAGGTCAGACGCTGCGCCGCCTTACCAGAGGCCGGTGTGCCTCGGGGTGCTGCTTTTAGTCCGGTGTCGAACTTGTCGGCTCTGGAACGGGGCATGCATCCAACCGGAAGCCCGGTGGTGGGAAGCCCAGCTGGCTCGCCGAACCCTCTTGGAGGTGTGTTGCCACCCCCACCAGGTTTGCCAGAGTTTGGTGGAGTTTCGCCAGTGAATGCACCATCACCGCCCACCGTGGAGACGTTTCTGTACCAGACGGTGCAGCAGCAGCAGCAAGTTGCCCAGCTTACGTCTCTAGTTCAGGCTCTTGTGAGCAGGGAAGTGCCTGCGCCACCTACTGCGAGAGGCAAGGGCCACGGTGGAGAGCTTAGCTCCATCTCCGATTCGTCGGGGAAAATGGAGGTTGATGAGGGAGGTGCTCCCATCAGGAATCCCAAAGCTGAAGCTTATGTTCCTAAGCTGCCTGCGATTGATGGTGGAAAGATGAGCAAAGGCCGTCGCTCGGAGATCGAAGGATGGGCTGAGTTCCTAGAGCAATTCCTGCCGTGGATTGCTCTCTTTGATGATAGGATCCCGGAAGAGCTTCATCGATCGATTGCTTCTGAGGTCACCATCAAGCAGTCATCGCTTGAAAAGGGACAGAGCGTGCGTTCAACTAGGACCTTCTTGTACCTGAAGCAAGCGTTGCAAGGGTTTGCTCGTGGGCTTGACTTGGTTAAGCAAGTAGAGAAGGAGCAGCTTGGCTCCCCAGCTGGGTACGAGTGCATGAGGAGGTTGCATCAGGAGTTGTCTGTTGCGAGCCGCATCGAGGCTTCGACGCTTCGGAATGAGGCCCTGCAGTACCGCGCGAGCACTCCTGCCAATCGTCCACTTGACATGTTTCGAAACATCCAGTTGGAGCTTGCCAAGTTTACCCGCTTGACCGCAGGGTTCCCAGATCTTGCGTTGAGTGAGGCAGACCGTTGCATGATTGTTTTGAGAAACCTTGATGTTGAAGTGAAGAAGTATGTTCTTTTGCATGCTAGGGTTGACTCCATGGACCAGCTTGAGACTGCTTTGAAGTTTTATGATGCCAACCTTAAGATCCTGAATTTCCAAGAGAAGGAAGGAAAGGGAGCAGCAAAGGATCACGCGAATGCTTTGACCTTCGGAGACAAGGGAAAGGGCAAGAAGGGTGACAAAGGAAAGGAAGAAAAAGGAAAAGGAAAGGACAAAGGAAAGGACAACAAGAAAGGGAATGAGAAAGGAAAGGAAGAAAAAGGGAAAGGTGGAAAGGACAAAGGCAAGGACAAGGGGAAGACTGCAGCCGCAAAGGACGGCAAGCAAGGTTCTGGAAACGACAAGGAGAAGGAGAAGGAGAAAGCAGAGCGCTTGAAGAACGTCAAGTGTTACAACTGTGACCAGTTCGGGCACTACTCGAATAAGTGTCCCAAGCCCAAGAGGGAAAGAGCATCAGCAGCTGCTTTGCTTGAGCCGCAGGTCGCGGCTGCCTCTTTGGAGCCTCAGATTTTCGCAGCTGCGGTTGATCTGAGTTGTCCGGTTGTTGAGCTTGATGAGGATGATTGCTCGGATTTTTCCCAGGAGGATTGGGAGGAGTTCGTTGCATCTTATGAGTGTGCTTGGTCGGAGCCTGTTGTGCTTGAAGGCGGTGAGCCTGTTGCGCTTGAGGGTTCCATGTTGCATGTTGCGCTTGAGAATTTTCCTTGTGACAACCCAAACAGAGCCACAGTTGAGCTTGCAGAGTCCCGCGGTGTCCCAAACAGAACCACAGTCGAGCTTGCAGAGTCCCACCAGGTCCCAGACAGAACCACAGTCGAGCTTGCAGAGTCCCCAGAGTTGAGCTTGGAAGCAGGTCGTTTTGTTGCAGATTTTCAAAATGTCGTTGAGCATGACATGTTGCATGTGGTAGGTAGAGCTGACCATGGCATGGTAGCGCACGAGACAGCAGCAGCCAGCCAGCAGCATGACACCATGGATTGGTGGCTCGTTGACTCCGGCGCGTCGGCCCACATCATCAACGAGGACACTTTGAGCCGGGTGCACGTTGTGAGCCACAGTGAGTCTGCCAGTGAGTGTGTTTCTGCAACGGGTGACAGCATTGGAGTTCGGAGGTCTGCGGTTGTCAGGGTTCCATTCGTTTTGGTTTCGGGCGAGACGGTGGTAACAGAACTCCAAGTGCTTGTTGCTCCTGTGAAGTTTAACCTGCTGTCCTTAGGGCGTTTGCTGGGCAAGAGCTGGGTTGTGGATTTCCTGCCAAGTTTTAAAGTTGAGGCCGCTGGGTACGTTCTTCGCACGAGATGGGTCTCCAATTGCGGATGGGTTTTCTCGAGTGCTGTTGAGCTTGACCGTTCCGTTGCAGTTGCCGCCCGAGCGAGCTTGAAGCGTAGTGACGGCTGCGCTCCTTCGTCGGGAAAGCCTTCTAAGAAGGATGAGGAGGAGCAACCGGGCACCCGAGGAGTCCTCCTCCGACTCGGAGCAGGAGTGGCGCCTTTCGGGTCGCCGCCACCTGGCGGAGCAGCACGCGGCGACTGTTACGAGGACTCACGAGGATTTCGAGGGATCCACGATCGCCTTTACGGCAACCTCGATGGTGGGTCTTACGCCGGGCCAGAACCTGCTGTTGGTGCCAGCCGCGGAAGTGAAGAAGAAGACGGCAGAGCAGGCAAAGGCAGCTGCGAAAGCAGCGGCGGAGAAATTCGTGAAGGAGCGCCAGGAGAGCGCCCAGTGGGCCAAGGAAGCAGAGGAAGCAAAGAAGAAGAGAGCCGCCAAAGCCGAGGCAAAGCAGAAAGCAGCCACAGAGGCCGCGGAGACAGAGAAGAAAGCAGCCACAGAGGCCACGGAGGCAGAGAAGAAGGCAGCCACAGAGGCCGTGGAGGCAGAGAAGAAGGCAGCCACAGAGGCCAAGAAGAGGGTCGCCGAAGCGATCGAGGTCCCAGAGGTCAAGAAGCCCAAGGGCAGTGTGGCCAGAGCAAAGGCGGAGCCGTCTTCGGGGTCAAAGGACCCACCGCAGCCACTGGTGAAGAGGCAGCCCAAGCCGCCCGTGGTGAAGGCAATGCCAGCCAAGGTCCGAAAGATCGTCTTGAAGAGCCGGGCCCAGCGCGGGATTCCCGGGCAGACGGAGACTGCGCTGAGAATGCTTTCGCAGCGAGCCAAGGAAAAGAAGAAGCAGGGCTACCTCATGAAGGCCATCAACAACGCCATGAAGAAGAAGGCCGAGGAGCAGAAGGGCCCTCCGGTGCGGAGGACATTGGAAAAACATGTCAAGGACCACTATGCGCAAATCAAGGGCCTGGAGATTCCTTTCGTGGAGGTGACGATTTCCGAAGTCATCAAGGAACCCCCAGGACCACCAGGATCGCCAATGGTACCGCAACCGAGAACACCACCTGCGCGAGTCAAGGTGGAGGCCGCGCGTGCAGCAAAGGTGCCACAGGTGAAGGTGGAAGGAGGCTTGGAGATCAATCCCCCACCACCGGTACCGCCGCGGAGGAGGCTTCCCACGCCACCGAGAGACCCGAGGTCAGCCGGACGAGGGGCCTCTGCGCCCTCCAGTGTGCCGGTGGATGCAAGGGCCAGGGAAACCCCAGCCGAGACGAGAGCCGAGGAGCCCCCAGCAGAGAGGAGAGCCGAGGAGCTGCACATCGGGGACGACGGCAAGATCTACAACTCGCGGGGCGAGGTGGTGGAGCTCGAGAGCATCGAGATAGAGTGAGCCATGGCGGTGCACAAGGATCCTCCAAGGACGCCCGCCAATCTTCCGAGGACGCCCACCATCCAGGAATATCCGATGGTCCTTCTTCCTTGGGACTCTCGCTTCTGATGCAAGAAAAGGTTGCGTTTGCATGTGAGCATGATGTTGCCGTTGAGCTTGGTGAGCATGCATGTGTTGGTGGTTTGGGTGAGCATGATTTGCAGCATGGTGAGTTGCTTGAGCATGTTGGCCAGGACCGACCACAGCGTGACCGGAGCGAGGCCCATGATAGCCAGAGTGAAGCATGGTTGCTTAGAGGGGATCGGGAACTGTTGTTGCAGGAGAGTTGGGGTAAGCTAGAGCGAGAACATGTTCTTAGATCGCATGTGCCGTACAATGCGTCTTGCCCGCAGTGCGTGCAAGGTCGTGGGCTTGAACCCGCCAGAAGCCAGGATCGGCCCCAGGACTCAGGGATGAGAGAGGTGCAGATAGATAAGTTTTTCTACAAGGGCCTCGCTTTCCTGGTGTTGGTTTTGGTTGGTGCTTTTGCCCTCGGTGTAGTTCCGTACCGTGAGGTGAGCGGATCCCGAGGCCCAGCAGCCAAGGAAGCCATGTTGAGTGACATGTCGGCATGGAGTCGTAGCGTTGGCTTGGTTGGTGTTGCTCCCAGTGAGTTGACGGTGAGTGTGAAGTCGGACATTGAGGGTGTTGTGAAGAACCTTGCGCAAAGTTTTGCTGATGGTTTGACCGCTGGTGCCATCGAGGTTGTGGATGCCCCTGTTGGTCGGCATGCTGTTGTTGCAGAGCGTGCTGTGAGGACCATCAAGGAAGGTGCAAACACACTGTGTGCTGGGTTGGAACAGGTCGGCTTGGAGCCCTGCGGGAAGGGTGTTACGTATCTTTTGATGCACGTTGCCCAGGTCTACAACCGGTACCAGGTGCATCCTGGATCAGCGCTGTCCCCAGAACAGCGGTGCTTGAAGACCACCCGTGGACCGCATGCCGCCTATGTTTGGGGTGCTGCTGTGCTTGCCACTCCTCCTCCCTCTTTGCGTGATAAAATCACCGGCCGTTACGGCCACGCCGCCTACCTTGGACCAGAAGTCGGAAGTGGAAGCCACATTGTGCAGTTTAGGCTGCGGGATGGCACTTTGAAGATTGCGAGAAGCGCAAGAATCCGGATGTTGGTTCCTCTCACTTTTGAGGTGTCGAGCTTGAAAGGTGTTTGTCGCATGTTGCCCGGAAGAAGGGATGATTCCCAGAAGAAGCTCCCCGAGAGCAGTGGTGACAATGTGCGCGACCTCCCGTTGCCGAACACCGCAACCCGAGGACCACCACCAGAATGGATTGAAGAAAACGGGAGAACCCCAAGGTGCCGAGCTTGCCGGCTGCGCGGTTTTCCAGCAGATAAGGCCTGGCACACCCAGAAGTGCCGTGATCGATACGCTGAGTTTGTGAGAAACTCTTTCGATCCCAGCCGGGCAATCCTCGATCAGGCCCCAATTGAAGAAGAAGTGACCGGGCGTGATGATTTGGGTGCTGGATTTGGTGTTGATCTTGGGCTTGAGGTGCCGGATGATCTTGATCCGTTCCCGAATTTTCCATTGGATGAGGATTTGGCTGAGTATGAGCCCAGTCTGCCTGGAGTTGACAATGAAATAGAGCTTGGAGAAGAACTCGAGCAGATCGAGGCCCCGAGCCCAGGCGAGCTTGATTTCATGCAAGTTGATCCTGAACCTCTTGAGGCACTCCCTGAAGAAGAGCGGGAGGCCATGGTGTCCAGTATGATGTACCGAGAGTCCATCTCCTTTGCTGGTGCGTCGGTTTGTTTTGCGGGAGCCGCCACCAAGGTTGTTACTCCTCAGGTTGTCGAGCTTGGGGGGGAGAAGCTGCTTGTCGAAGTGCCAGCTTCTGCAAAGGATGATGTGACGGGGCACCTGCTTGATATTGGCTTGACCTATGAAGGCATGTTGCGTGAACTTCGTGCTCTTGAATCGCTTGCTGTCGGTGATGTTGTGTGGCATGTTGATCCGAAGCAGAAAGTGATCTCTACAAGGTGGGTCTCCAATGCCAAAGTAGAGCGTGTTGAGGGGAAGGAGAATCCGCTTGTCAGGTGTCGGGTAGTTGCTCGTGACTTTGCGCAGGGAGCGACCGCGGCACAGCTTGGCATCTCTGCTGCCACAAGCTCTGCAGAAGCGCTGCGAACTTTTCTTTTCTACGCGGGTTCCAAGAGAAGGAACATCGTCGGGTTGGATGTGAGCACCGCGTTTCTCTTCGCGGACCTCGACGAGGAAGATGGCCACATTGTGGTCAGGCTGCCAGACGGAGTGAAGGGCAAGGACGGCCGCCGTGGCTACTTGCGCCTTAAGAAGGCCCTATATGGTCTAAGAGTCGCAGCTCAGACCTGGTCGCGTCACCTGGCAAAGCTGCTGAAGAAGCTCTGTGACCTGGAGCCCTGTGAGACTGAGGCTTGTTTGTTTTCAGGCTCTGTGCTTGGAGGCCAGCGTGTGGTTGTTCTTTGCTACGTTGATGATCTTCTCATCACAGGAGACAGCGATGAAGCTATCTACCATGTGGTGGAGCAGCTGAAGACCGCTGTGAAGGTGAAGGTCACAGCCGATCTGGACCGCGACGGTCAGATCACCTTCCTTGGAAGACAGATTGCCCGAGAGCATTCTAGTGACTCCCTGTGTGTCACCATGTCCGATTCCTACTACGAGGAAATCTACAAGGGTTTCTTCGGGAACTCCAAGGTGACCGCGTGTGGCACGCCGCCCAACCTAAAGGAGTTGTACGACAAAGAAGATCCTTGCTTGGAGAAATCCCTGTCTTCTGAAGCTGCTGCGAGGTTTCGCAGTTCCCTGGGAAGGCTGTCATGGCTTGCGATGACAAGGGTGGACGTGGTCTACTACGTGAGCATGCTGGCCCGAGGCCAGGCGAATCCACTCGAAAAGCACGAGAGAGCTATGAGAGCTATGTTGCGTTACTTGAAGTATATTCAGGGTTTTAAGCAGGTAGTGAACCCGGTTGCTGAAGAGAACCTGCGCCTTGATTGCTATGTGGACGCTTCCTGGGGTAGCGAGAAGAACGTTGACAGGAAGAGCATCAGCGGAGGGTGCGTGATGTTGGGAGGCTTCTGTTTGAAGGCCTGGAGTCGTCTGCAACAGGCTGTTGCCTTGAGTTCTGCCGAGAGCGAGCTCTATGGGCTTGTGGAGGGCGCGAAAGAGGCTCTCTCTATCCGCCGCGCCATCTCGCATGTCTTTGGATGGGCAGATCTGCCAAAGCCCCATCTTTTCTGTGACAGCGAGGCTGCAGTTGCTATCAGCAATGCTGATGGGCTGAGGAAGGTGAGGCACATTGACCTTAGGGCGTGCTTTATCCAAGACCAGCTCAGGCAAAAGCAGATTTTTATCTTTGGCGTGCGCGGTGAAGCCAATGTTGCAGATTTGTTCACCAAACCTCTGAGTTGGACTGTTACCTTGAAGCACATGTGGGGACTTGGCTTGCGTGACGTTGCCGTTATTGCTTGTGTGCTTGATGGCTTTGTTGCGTTGTGCGGTGCAATGCTTGTTGGTAAGAACCATGTTAGCTTGCGTGACCGTTTTGTCGCCATGCCGCATGCCTCTTGGTTGGTGATTGAGTTCTGTGCCCCCGTTGAATCATCGATGAGAGCGGCTAGCCAGGACTTAAACTGGGTGAATGTGCTTACTGTGAGTGAGCGTGATGATGGTGCCAGTGCACAGACCTTGCTTGAGCTCAAAGCCATCTTTGCTGAGCAGATCAAGAAGAAGGGTTTTGTCTTCTTATGGGCTAGTACCCCGTGCACAGGAGGCTGCCCGTATCAGAGGCTGCGTGCCCGTGATCCAGCTTATCGCCGAGGGCGGTTGGCTCAGCACTGGAGGCTTCACCGGAAGCTCTGGAGAAGCTTGGTTGAGCTTACTAGCTTTGTGCATGCTTGGGCCATTGAGTGGCCGCGTGCTTGTGCTTACTGGTCTTGGCGCCAGACTGAGCATTTTCTTTCCTCACGCCCCTACGTTTTGCACGACGTTCCAGTTGATGGTTGTGCGCTTGATATGCGGGGCCGCGATCATCTTCTGATCGCCAAGCGATGGCGTGTTGTTACCACACACCCAGCAGTCGCTGAGAGCATTCGTGTCTATCGTTGCTCTGGGAAGCATGAGCACTCGAAGGACT
Organism: Symbiodinium sp. CCMP2592; assembly: GCA_905221615.1. NCBI lineage: Eukaryota > Dinophyceae > Suessiales > Symbiodiniaceae > Symbiodinium > Symbiodinium sp. CCMP2592. The sequence goes on along the minus strand of CAJNDT010000763.1, from coordinate 40,393 downwards.
TCGACCTCAAGAATACACAGCACTACCCGGTAGAGCTTGTAAAGTCCTTCTTCGAAGCGTTGCGCTCTTGACTTTTTACGAGAGTCTTGTCGTTGTCGAGGACATGTTGCTACATGTTTGCTGCGCAGCCCGTTTGCTCAAACTTTCCGGTGTTTTCTTTCTTTGCCAGGACGTTTAAGATGTCTCTGGCTCCTTTCGCTGCCGAGCGTGCCATGGTGTTTGGCCTGGTTGTGGAAGTGCAAGAGAAGCTTCTCGAAGTTCCGAGTGTAGGGCTTCTCACTGTTGTGCTTGTCCCACTGCTTGTGGGTGTTGCGCTTGGAGTGTGCTTGCAGAAGCTGCGTACCGAGAGCTCCCGCGTCCAGACTGTGCAGGACCTTCTTTCGTTTCTGCCAAGGTCGGGCCAGAAGATGGCTGTCTTTACTTCTGCTTACGGAGACTGTTTCCACGTGCGTAGGGACTGCCACGGCCTCAGGAACGCGATTCCGAATCGCATCGCTACTAAAGTGGCGTGCGAGTACTGTTTAAGGGAACTCCACCTGGTACCTCCGACAGCTACTGCGTCGTGGGGGGGTGTAGAAAACCAGTGCTCTGCCCAGTAGTGTTTTAGGTGCGACACAGAGTTTTCCTCGGTACCTGTATAGTTGTACAGTTTTGCTAGTTTCAGGTGGTCAGTGCCTGTAGAACGTAGTTTGAGCTTGCGTGACGGTTTTGCGGTAGCCTCAACCTGTTTTCCCTTGTTTTGTAGTGCTTGGGAGCTTTTAAGAGGTGCCACGACTACTGTCGTTTGGCTCAAGACACGTGAGACCAGCAGTGAGCTGTGCGTGCTGAAAGTGTGAACTGTCCGAGTGTTTTGTGAGCTTGCTTTGCTTGCAAGGGTGCTTGGAACTTGTTTGCCTTAAACCTGAAGGGCTGCTCGCCTTGTAGGTTTTTAACGTTCACGGGCCACGACAACGTCCCGAAGGCTTTGATGCCGACCATGCCAGCATCTTTCAAGGGCACGAAGTCCACGGCAACTCCTGTGCCCGGTTCTTCAGCAACGTCTTAAGCACTTCCAACCGAGTGACCCACAGCAGCATTCCCGATCTTGAGGGGTCTTTCTAGCGCCAGCCTTGACCAAATCCCAAACCCTATTTCAAAAAACTAACCCCTAAAGCCTGCATACACCCGGGAACCTGGACCCTACAGCCGAAAACCCGAAACCTAAACCCTAAAGCGTAACCCTAGACTTCCCTAGACCCCATAGTAAAGAGCTTGAAGGGCTGGCGCCAGCCTTGAGTAGGAGTCCCCAACTGAATGGGTTGGTACGGCGATACCGAAGCCATACGAAGCCGGCGTCTTTTTCCAAGGATCCTGGATTCCAGGATCGTGTTTAGTGTTTGAGCTTCAGGGTTTACGGTTTAGGATCCAAGCTTCAGGGTTTGGGTTTAGAGGTGCCAAGCAAGCAAAGAAGCAGAATCCATGTTATCGTTAAGACTCCGTAGATGGGTTGAACGGCTAACACCGGCACAGTCTGTGCGCCGCAGCTCTTGTAGAGCTTCGCTTTTGGTCTCACCGCTTTGTAGTTTTTGTTGCTTGTTTGTGGTCTGTTTGTTTGTTGGGATCGAGTGCTACAATCGAAGTCGAGGAGACCTATTCACGCCAAAAAAAAAGAGTTCCGGCCGTTCCGCAATGAACCTCGCAAAGGAGGTGCCCTCCGCAGCGACTCTGTGTGCGGCTCTAGTGTCGGCATTGGCCTGATGCGCGGCCAGCTATCGAGTAGGCGCTGCATGTCACGACCGCTCGATGAGAAGTGGCTCTCCCTTTAAGAGATAGAGCAGCTGGTAATTGCCGTCCTGATAGATTCCTTCACGTATTGGCGAGTGTCCTGATCTGGGGATGCAGATGTAGCATTAGGTCGGTGGATATACACGGCAATTGGAGGCCCGGTCCGAGGCCCCTTGCGTCTGATTGTCCTCCCTGGCTACCAATCCGTGGAGGAGGACCATCGCTTTCGAGTCAAATGCGTCGAAATGCGCGAAGCGCCACAGCCGGTCTGGGAAGTAAAATTCTTTCTTTTTTGTGGTCCTTGTATCTGATAGGCCACCGCCGGAGGTCCATCCATCAGTGGTAGCAGCAGCACGAAGGCGCCATAGTGCACTATGCAACAGGCCCGCGGCTTGAATAGAGAGGGAAGGCTGAATTTCTCCTCAGACTGCTCCGCGATTCCAACAGGCAGCTGTGGGATGATTTTGCGTGGTGTGCTTGTTAGAGGCTGGCAGCGGCCAGCTCAGCAACATGATGTTGTAGAGTTCTGTTCTTTCCTTAGCACAAAGAACGTGTTCCAGCATTGCTGCTTTCAGGGACGATGGCAGGCCAGATCATCGGATGGAGGCCGTATAATGGATACAGACCACACTTGGCCTTTGTTTCTTGCTGAACTGCCCACCGAAGACTGTTCTGTGCAAACCATCCTGGACGATTGGCACTCGCAGGAGCATGTCCATGCCCTAAGCAAAGCGCCGCATTATCTGCTGATTCAGCTGAATCGCTTTGACGGGGAATGGCAGACGCAGCCAATGCCGAGTTCAAACCAGTAGCACCCTCTCTGTCCCTACTTACACTACGGATGCTGGACAAGCCATACAACTTCTGCAGTATACAGTTAGGACCTTGCCTGAAAGCTTAGAGGTGGAACAAATGGCTGGCATACTTGCCTGTCCGGCTTCTCGACAAACAACCGGCTGGTGTCTCTCATCTTACAAAGGGGTGTACAGTACTTCGGGTATTACCAGGCTGCCACTGTTCATGGAGATCATTTGTGGCTTCATGATGACGGGGCAACACCTGCAGCATGATGTTGAAGACACGTTTTGCAACACTTACCTACTGTGTTACCAAGCACTACCTGTGGCAGTAGCAAGTTGAGGTCACCTCACTGCTAGCTTTGCGAGGTCACTCGTTTAGTTTTGCCTTTTCACTCCACCACTGGCAGTCTGTAGTTGTACTGTACAGCGCGTGCCTGAGGTCACCTCGGTATGCTTCTTCACCTGTAGTTTTGCGCTCGCATTGCTGCTCGTTGGTCCTCTGGAACGGGCAATGCGATGCAGTAGATCGCACTCTTGAAGTGCCGCATGTGTCAATAGTGCATATGTGTTGGCGACACGCCTGGTGAGACTCTTTCTCGCTGCGTCCGAAAGTTTCGGACTTACTCTTCCCCGCGGCCCCGCTTGGGTTCAAGCATACACCACGCAACAGCAGCTCGCTTTCAAAAACTTTCCCACCCGCCCACACCTTTGGGCACGCTTTCAGCACAGGGAGCTTTTCAGTCACAGCCCGCTAGACAGTCTTGTATCGCTTTCCGCTGTTGCTGCTTTGACTACTTTCCAACTTTGTTGCTCTTTTGCTTTACGCTTACATGACGATACGGGCTTTTGCGACTGCTCCGCTGCTTCAGCTTTTGCTTTACGATCTCGGACGGATCAAAGATCCGATCGGGACAGCCGACGTCTGAGCAGTCGCTTTACCGGCAAGCCGAAAAAGAGCAGTGTGCATACCCTCTTACATGTTGTAGCCTTTGCCAGCTTTTGCTTCGCACGGCATTCCTCACAGTAGCCTTTTGGTGTTGCGTGGTGTAGTAATGTCCTGAACCGGTATGTTCTGGGGGGAGGACGACACTGGCTTGAGGCCAAGCGTGTGAATGGTGTGTTTCGCATTTTTAAACTCCCACAACCTGGTACGTGGCGGTTGTCCTGCCCTCTTGGGAGGTTGGGGTTTCTGCTACGTCTACGTTTGGCTCCTAAACTTGCGGTTGCTGCTGTAGGGGGAATGTCCCCGGTCTTATCGACCGAAAAACCTCTTCTCGCCGCCGTCTTGGGTCAGGTTACCCGCAGCCTTAGCCACACTACGTCAGCCTTGCCTATACGTGATACCCTTCAACAATACGCACGGACACTTGTCAGCACCAATTTTGGTGCCTGGAGTGAAGGGTTTCAAAGTGAGTCGCTGTCGCATGTTCGCAAGCTTTACAAGCGCTGCATTCTTGAGACAGAAGATTCTCAAGCAGCACAATATTTGCTGGACAAAATTGCCAGGCAGCCGTGGGCTGCCGCTGGCCTTCAATGGGTTGCGGGTGTCCTCGCCTGCCCCGCCAGTCTTTCCAGCACAGTGGCACGAGCGTATGCCCTTCGATGGATTGTTGCCGAAGAAGCCGATGCGAGTTTTGTCTATCGGCAGTATTATACGCGACCCGTCACATGTGCACAGTGTCACTATCCCTACCCTCCAACCAGCTTGCACCGCATTGGACACTCGGGACAGGGCAGCCTCTGCCGAGGTTGCCTCTTAGCTCTGGGCTGGCCGGAGCAAAAAGCTTGGCTAGCGTGTAGGGTTGAGGCGCTCGCACCATTCCTTCTTGAAGAGGGGGATGAGTGGTGGAACATGCCTAGTTTTGACGTACCACCGATTCCTAGAAAGATTGGGGCCATTCCACCGGCGGTTTCCCACTACCTTGAGCATCCGTGCATGTTGTGTGGCTGGGCGGACAACTCTGTCAAGCATTGGCTCCATGAGTGCCCCGTCTTTGCCCACACCGCGCGCTTGCTAGGACTCAATCAGCCCTTGGCACTTCAGGGGGGTGTACCGAAACATGCTGCGTCTTCGCTTGAACTCATTGCTTCTGCACGGCGGTATCTCCGCGAGCTTGTTGCAATGTGGACCCCGGGATGGGCCCCGCCGGCAGTGACTCATGACGTGGGGCCCCTGGAACACGCAGTCAGGATTGCGAGCGCCGCTTACTGGGGTGCGCCAGCACGGTTCCGGTCGGTTTTTGGCCCGCCATCAGACCCCTTACGCAATGGCCCGCAAACTGGCTGCCTGTTTTCTCGCGGCCTTCGGATCTCACCAGTTGACTCTTTCTCACGCGCGCGCCACCGAGCTACCGCCCAGCAGCCTTCGGTTATCACCACGGTCGAGTTAGTCGAGGGTTTTTCAGTCGCCGTGCTTGATCCTCATGCCTTAGAAGTCGGGCTGCTCTACCTTGCTCATGCTGTCTCGCAGCCGAATGTCCGTGTTGAACACCGCCCCTGCTCTTGTGGACGGATCCACGCCTTCGTCACCGCTCTTTGCAGCATCCCGGCGGGAGCTTACCTCACGGCTCACGTGCAGCGTTACCCCGCTGATGCACTGTATGTGCAGTTTGACGGTGGATGCAAGCGGCACATTACGGCTGGGGGGGCTGGCGTTGCAGTATGGCATCAGGTCGTTACGGGCACTGCTGACATCACATTCTCTTTGCCCCTACCGGACTGTGCCGATGCTTATGAGGCGGAGGCGGAGGCGGCAATACTAGCCGCGATCCGATCGCTCGAGTATGCAATCACCCTTCGGGGGCGAGGGGTGTCCATCCGAGTTGTTCACATTCAGGGGGACAATCTAGCCATTGTGGCATACTTAGCCGGCTTCGGGCGGCTCCGTCGGGTCAACTTGGTGAAACGCTTCCAAAGCGCATGGGATGCCTTGGCCCGGTCCCACATCCGCGTTGAGTGGGAACAAGTCCCGCGCAGTGCTAACACGGTTGCTGACTCGCTCGCCGGCGAGGCACTCGATGCTGCCATCCTCCTGCAGTCCCAGTCTCTTGTTCAGTCTACCCTTTATGTCAGCATTTTTGATGCCCCTGCCTCGGTTGCCCCGCCTTCGGTTGGTCTGTCCGCTGCTGTTTGGGCCGCATTACAACCCGGTGCGCGCCACTGGACTGGTACGCAGCTAGCCACTGCAGCAGTTGCAAGAAAGCAGTGAAGTAATCACACTCCCGGAGCCAGAACCCCTGCACTTTCCGCACGTTGGCCGAGCCCTTGCTGTGCTTGGACCCCATCACTTACGTGGAATACGGGCTCTGCGGGAATTTTGGCAGGCTTTTCCCTCGAGGGCACTTGTCGCCAACGATTACCACCGCAGCTCGACTGTTGCACAGGGGCGGTACTACTGCAGGGCGGGTATCTCCCACCTTACTCGGCCTATGCGCCTCCTGGCACTCGGCCCGCAAACCACCGAAATTGACCTTGTCGGTGCACATTATGAAGCACTACGTGCCTTGACCATCTCCTTAGGACAGGCCGATCTGCTTCCGCCCGTGCAGCAGGCTAGGGAGACTCTTGCTCGTGGCTGCCCGACTCAGGGTCGCGCTTGGGCCACATTATCGCCCAAGCGGCTACTTAATTACACTATTAACAGCTCTGCAGCCCAAGCCTTAGGGCAGCTGCGCCAAGGAGGCCTCTCTTTTGCCTCACCTGCGGCAAAGCGTGTCCTGTACGCCATAGATGAGGCAAAGAGTTATCTATCTGCCAATATGCATCGGCTGCAATGGTATCAGCGAGATCAGCGATCCACATCGGGCAACTGGGTTTACTTCGTGCTCGAGGCAGTCGAGGGCCGCTTAGCCCGGGCGTTGCTCAGTGCCTTATTGCCCGACGTAGCACAAGGTGTCGTTTGGCTTCATGACGGCATGTATGTCCGCGCGGCTGATAGCTCTATCTGTGTACCGGTGCTGCAGCAGGCTGTCGCAATCGAACTCCGACAACTTCTCCATGAGGCGACTGGCAGTATCATGCGACATTCGCCGCACCCGGAGGAGCTCGTGCGTGTCACTGATCTCACCAAACCTCACCAGGAGCTTGTTGAGCATCTCGCCCTTGACTACCGCCCTCCTCGCCCCACGGCCCGCACACCGGGGAAGCCCACGGTCGGCTGCCGCAGAGCCCGTCACTTTCCTGCTCCTGAGCATACTGCTCGCCGAGCACACCTTAAGCGCACAGCGGCAAAGGAACATGGCGTAGCAAAGCGTCAGTGCATTGGGCTGCATGCCTTCTTCCGCCGCGCCACTAGCCCATGAAAGCCGGTGTCCTATAATGTGGAGCCGCCTTTTGTTCCCGGTCGATCCCATGAGCGCATGTGTCAGGGCAACAGCCATCCACTCCTCGGAAGTCGTAGCTCCAACACCTGGCGACAGCTGCGGGGGGGGGGGGGACATGGTTCCTCCAATCCGCATCTGACGGGGTTAGGGTCCTGTGCTTTCTCTGTTTCTTGGGCCGAAGGGTGTTGATGTGCTGTTACTGATGTCTTGCCTAAGCGTGTTAAGCCCCTGGATCTTAGGTGGACGTCGCCGTCTTTGTTTGTATGTGTAACATTGCTAGTACGGTCCCCGATCAAGGTGTCAAGTATTTCCAGCCCACAGCGTAAAAGGAGCACGCATAGCTGAGCACCAGTGCATTTGGCTGCTCGCCATTCGCCGCGCGGCCAACCTGGGAGGACAAGCTTCCTGAAGGGAGCCTTCTCTGGGGCGCTGGTAGTATTCATGCATGTGTGCGCCCGACGCGAGCTGCTCCCCCACGAACTGTTGCGTCAATCTTTTACAGGGGGGGGGGAGGAGCTTATTTTGGCCTTGCCCTTACTTGATGGGGCTCGAGTCTCATGCCTTTACGGTCGCATGGGCCTCGGGATTTTGTTGGCACTCTCTGGTGTCCTACCCAGGCGATCGAGCTGTTTAATCCGTGTGGTACCGCTGCATTGGGCTCGATACGCTTAGCCTCGGTGGGCAATACTAGCCCCCCGCTTTTTGCTCGGCGGTTGAACGGAGCGTAGCAGCGCCATGGCCCAGCTGGAGCCTACTCGAATCGTAGTGGGCAGCAGCCCTTCTGAGCTGTGCAATGCCTTGCTTCAGGGATTGACCAATTGGTTCTGGGACGTGCCAGTCTTGGCGTATGCCTCTCCACCTATTGCTATTTCAGTGGATGAAGTGCTACGTGAGGTGGGTCTGGCGCTTGGTATTGCCCCGGTGTTCCTAGAGCTCAGGGACTCGGCTGGACAGGTAATGGACGCCGTATTCTGCCCCAGTATGCATCCATCATGCGTGCGTGAATGGGTTTTATTTTCCGCCGAAAGTGTAGACAAAGTTTGTCGAAAAAGGAAAACAGTGTTTTCACTTGTGTGTGAGTGACACTAGACATACTTTGCCGTGCAGCTTTCGGCTTGGAGTTGGATCTGTGATCCAAAAAGTTTTTGTAGAGTAGCTTGTAGTGCTCCGCAGCAGTGGGGGTCGTCAGCGACGACTTTCCACTCCCTTTGATATAACTGTCAGTGCCAGTTATGGTTGACCAAGCAGCCCGCACGTATGCGGCTGAGTCGCCAGAGGCGCCGTACCCTAGAAGGGACGGTCGAGAAAATCAGTTGGCAGCGCCACAATGCCTGCAACGCGTGCGACAGTGTCGCTCCTGCCTCCGCTTTTTGCAGTGCAATCCAATATTTGTGCTAGAGCAGGCCATGCGTGAAGAAATGGCACAACAGGAGATAAGTTATCTCCTTTGGGCCCTTAGCTGTGCCATGCGGGTAGACCCCGCGGTCGTCAGCGACGACCACGAAGCTCTGAATCGAGCGGGGGAAGGAGAGTCCAAAGTTTGGCCTCCCTTCTACCCTTTTGCGCAGATGCAAGGGGAACAACCGGACACCTCAGGCAGTGCCTACCCGATGCACCGGTATACTATGTCGCAGCGCGACGTGCCTATGCGGCCAGCGGCCACGCCTGGCTGGCCGTATACCGGCCTTTTTGACTGGCCCCCCAGTGGGGAGGAAGATAATGTCCCCAAGCTCCAGTGGAGACTCAATTGGGTGGACGCCCTAGAGGGCCACGTTGCTCCTAAGGTTGAAGCCAGCGGCTTCCATTGGCACCCAGAGGGTAAGGGCAAAGGCAAAGGCGGTTGGGTCAAGATTCTCCCTTCGGAGAAGAAAAAGAAAAAGACCCGCCTCGTCCAGCACTGCTCTGCCGACAGCGTCGGCATCAGCCTCGGACCCTCCCTTGCCGCCGCCAGCGGCCGCCCCTGCCCGCAACAGGCAACCCGCCCGCGGCCGAAGCTGCCGACGTCGCCCCGCCAGCGGCGGAGCCGGCCATTGAAGTTATCGACACTGACAGTGATCAGAACTCGGGAGACTCCGAGGTTTCCTTGGCTAGCAGCCAGGCCGCAACGGCAGTGCCGTTCGCGCCGAACGCCAACACTGTGGTCGTGTCCAGACCGCAGCGTCGCAATCGCCAGCGAGGCTGGCAGTTTCAGCCTGGGGAGGACCCCCAAAACAACGATTGGCGTAACCTCGGGTCAGCGACCGACAACAGGTACCCCGGCCTGCGTGCGCTAGTAACGCACGCCAGAAGGGTCTCGCCGCACCTGCACGTCACAGACGTGCACGAATGGCCCTACTGGGCAACCCCCAACTCAGAGAGATGGGAGAGATACCCGGAGAGGCGCGGCGACCTCATGTGTTGCATGCCTTGCGCGCAGCAGGGCTGCCTCTCCCAGGGCATGGCGATTTGTGGGCGGCACTGCTCAGTGGGCAGGAGCCCCCACAATCATCACGAATGCGACAACTGCTATCGCAGCAGCCGGGGTCAGCGACCCCGAAACCGCGGCGTCAGGGGCGGCCGTCGTTAGGCACTGAGTGCAGCGGGTAGCTGCTGGCCTCTCAGCGAGTCGCCCTCCCGTCGGTGCAGTGCACCTCTTTTTGGTTCACCGCCGACAGCCCGGCAGCCTCTTCAGGGCGGGCGTTTCTGAGGTACTTGGAACCTCGCCCACAGCGGCGGGCCGACGGCATGCTTTGAATGGCGGCAAAAGATCGCCGCTAGCCCTTTTCAGTCGTGTGTCACGCGAGCCTGGTAGGCCTCCTCAGCTGAGTCAGCTTCTTAAACCGTGTCGGTTCTCAAGCAGTGCTTTCATACCGCAGCCTTTTCAGCTTAGTAAGTCTCCCCCCCCGTGCCCACACAACCCCGCTTTCAGCGGAAGCCTTTGTCTGCCTTCAGCGATGGCGAACCCGACAAATGAGCAGATGCTGCAGGCGCTCAGTGCAGTGCCGGAGGCCCAGCGGGCCGCCATCTATGAAGCCGCCGTCTCCCTATCAGAGATAGGGGACGTGGTGGTGAATGCGGCAGAGGCAGCGGAACTCGCTGGTTGGACGAAGCCCGCCAGTGGCGGCACAGAAGCCAATGCAGTCGCGCTTCAGCGACTTCTGCTCGGCTACGAGCCCCCAGTGGTGCCGGCAAACACCGAGCCGCCAGTGGCAGCGCGTGGTGTTTCTTCCGACGGCCACCGCAGCGCGGTGGACAGTGTGCCTTTTTTGGACGGCTGCAGCGCAAGCCTCGCGACAGCGCTCCCCGACCAGTCCCGCTGAGGACGCGGGCTCTGGTATCAAAGAAGAACCGCTTCCTCCCTCGGCAGCGCCTGAGGATATGGACGTGGAGGAGCCCAGCGGGCGGCGGGATGAAACAGAAGACGACCGAGGCTCCCGCTCGGAGGAGTCGGAGTCAGAGAGCGACTCCCCGCCACCGCCAGCGCAGCCGCATCCTCCCCTGAAGGGCAAGGTAGCGCGCAAGTCCTCCAGCCCGGCAGTGCCGGCGGCCGACAGGAACCAGGCGCCAGCGGCGCCTCCAAAAGCTGCCGCCCCACGCCACAACAAGCGGCCTCCCCCACCGCCAGTGGCACGCCGTGGGGAGAGCTCCCGCCCGCGTCCCTGCCAACAGACCCCGCGCAACAACCCTGCTGGGACCCGGGCCAGCGGCCCGGCATCAGACGACAACGCTGATCGAGACGATCAGGAAGATCGCCCGCCAGCGGCGGCGCGTCCGCCAGCGGCGGAGCTGCAGCGAGTCTTCGCATGTTCAGTCTGCGACAACATGCAGATGAACATCTGGAGCGATCCGTCATCGGAATTCGTATGCAGTGCATGCGGCGAGCTCCACCCCTTCAAGGCAGCAGTGCATGCCTATGAGCAGCCCAGCGCCAGTGGCGCTGTGGGACAGTTTACAGGCGAGCGCCGCAGCAAGGCCTGGCAGTGTCCAGAATGCGGCGTGATGCATTGCCCACGCTGCGCAAAGAACTACTCTTGCCCAGGCACTGTCCCGCGGACAGACGGCAAGCTCGAGTACAGGGGCGAGCGCCGCCCTACCAGGGGGCCGCCCGAGTCCCTTCGGTTGACCTTGCAGCGCGAGGCAGCCGAAGCCCGTGAGCGCGAGCACCGCGATCGGGAGGCCCGCCGCAGAGACGGCAAGGGCAAGAGCAAAGGCAAGGACCAGAGGTCCCGCCGTGACGACGAGGACCGGGACCAGTGGTCCCGTGGTCGCTGGTCTTGGGACCACGACCGGCGCTGGAACCACCGCGACTGGTAGTGACGCCAGCGGCGTCTTCCCGTGCCTTCCGAACAGTGTTCGGACACAGTTTTGAAGGGCCAGTGGCCCTTTCTTCTGCGCCCGTTTCACACAGGTGCAGAGCACAGTAGTGCCGGCACAGTCCGGCCACAGGAGCCTCCGCTGCTCACCGGCCTATCTGCGGATCGCAGAAGGCAGGTGCAGCGCACCTTGACTAGCGGGCTCAGCCCAGCCACTCGCACCGCGAGGTCGGAAAAAGAACACCGCAGGTTGCGCGTGCACACAGACCTTGTAGGGCTGCAGTTTTCTTCTGCCTAGTAGGTTTCTACGCAGTGCTCCAAGACCTCGTAGGCCTTTTGGAGGTGGCTCTAGGTGCAGTGTCACCAGTGAGGCCTTGAGTTCTCCAGTGCGTGTTCGCCGCAGCCTTTTAAGCCTCACTTCCTTCTCAGCTCTCTCCTCCTCCTCTCCTTCCTCAGGACTGGCCGGGAAGGGTGCGGGTCGCAGCGCGTCGCTTCAGTTCAGCTTTCCAGAGTGAGTGCGCTTGTGTTCGTCTGCTAGTAGCCCTTTCTTGCAAGCCACCTGGACGACAGCCGTTGGCTTGAGCAGTGCTCCTCTTCCTTGTGTCAAGGATGCTGCCCAGGGGCAGCGCCCCGGAGGGCGACTTCAACGACCAGGTTAGTAACCTCTGGTCGTCAATACCACGCCGAGCTGGTGCTCGTCAGCCGTGGGAATCAGCCTCGTGGTTTGCACGAAATGCAAGCTGGCCCTGGGAGCTGTCAGTGACTCGCCCCGCCTCTGTGGGCCCCGTGCCAGTGCTGCACGAGTCCAGCCTGATGCTCAAGCGGAAAGCTTCCGCTAGCACCCAGCCGCTAGTAGCGGAAGACACTGCCTTCGCACTTAAGGTCTGCTGCCGTCGTACAGCGTACGAAGGCGACCGCCGCGACAGCGCGGTTTTCAAACTTACGGCCTTGGTAAAGGCATGGCCAGAGGCCTTTGAGATCGTCTCACAGTGTGCCGACGAGGCTGGTTGCGTTGACCTGGACGAGCTTGACTTCAGCATCGAGGCAGCGCTCAGCTATAAGGCCACCAACACAGTGGTACGCCGCCTCAACTCTCTCAGCAATTTTGTCCAGTGGGCAAACTCGCAGGACCCAGTGGTGGTGCCCTTCCCTGTGTCCGAGCGCGCCACTTGGCGCTACATCCAGTGGATGATGCGAAATGGAAAAGGGGCTAGCAGCCCCTCGAGTTTGATTCAGAGTCTGAACTGGTGCTCGGGAGTCTTCGGTCTGTCCTTCGAGTCGGAGGTGACCAGCTCCCGTATCGTTGGCCTTTGTAAGAGCACGGAAGCCAGTGCGCCTCCACCGAAACGGGCCCCGGCCCTTAAGGCCTCAGAGGTGGCCACTCTAGAGCGCATCGCGCTGTCTGGCTCTGTGTACGACAGTGTCGTGTCTGGGGGCTTGTTGTTCATGCTCTTCGCATGCGCCCGCGCCAGCGACGCGGCCCGAGTTGCCTCCTTTTCGGTCGAGCTCCCAGAGGACCCCTGCGCCACAGTGTGGATGCAGGCGAATGTGCACAAAGCGAAAACCGCCGTAGGGGCTAGAAGCCGCCTGCTGCTCCCGCTAGTAGCCCCGGTGGTCTTCTTCGAAGAGTCGTGGGTGAGTCAGTGGCTCGCCAATCGAGAAAAGCTGGGTCTCAGCTCCAGCGGAGAAATCCCGCTGGGGTCAGTGACCCCTGCCTTCACATCGGATGGTGATCTAGCGGATCGACCGATGAATTCTCAAGAAATCACCTCCTGGCTGCGCAGCGCGCTGTCGAACGCTGGCTGTGAAGGCGCAGAGCGCCTCAGCAGTCACAGTCTAAAAGCGACGTGCCTCACCTGGGCCTCGCAAGCTGGCGTCAACCTGGACCTGCGCAGGCTCCTCGCCCACCATGTCCACGACAGTGCCCGGAGCACTGAGACGTACAGCCGAAACGTGCTCATCCCCGCAGCGCGGGCTCTGGAGGAGGTTCTCATTGCCATCAGAGATGGCGACTTCCTTCCCGACCAGCCGCTCGGGAAACAGTTCGCGCTGCCTATAGCAGTCAGCTTAACCTGAAGCGAGAGAACCTTAGCAAGGTCTCTCACAGGAAAACCTCCTCTGGCTCGGCACCCCCAGTGGGGGTGGAAGCCCTCAAGGTTTCGCAGCAACAGGAGCTCAGCGACACAGAAGACAGTGCCAGTGACACTGACAGAGAAGACGAGTTCGTCGCCGAGCCCGAGGTGGAGGAGCACCCTCGCCTCAGAAGAGAGGTGCAGTGCACCCTCCCAGACTGGGCCTTTTCGTGGTGTCATCTTGCCAGTGGCAAGCTCCACGCGAGCCGCGGCGAGAATGCCAAGAGGCTTCTCTGCGGTCGCTGCTTAAATGAAAAGTATACGAGTTGCGAAGTTCGCGAACTCGCACCAGGCCGACCGCACTGCAAGACTTGCTGGAGCAGCAAGTCTTTCGATGCAGAGTGAAAAAGAGAGCGAGTTTACGAGCCTGTCCGTCCTAGTAGGGTCTTGCAGTCTGCTCCTCTTTGCGTCTCTCTCTCTTTTTCATCTTCGCTTGCCCTGCAGGACAATGGCGAACCTCGTCGACAGTGTCGCGGAATTCTCCAGCAGAGCTGGACAACTCCTAGGAGCCGCCGAGTCGGCGAAGCTCCTTGCGGCAGACATCCGCACTTTCGGCACGCTCGCGTACAGCGTCGCCGACCAACCTGACCGCATCAGCGATGCGAAGTTTGAAGAACTCATCAAGAAGGTCTTCGGGGCGGCAGAGCCGACCTTAGGCACCAAAGCCGCAGCGCGGCGCCTGGCCTTCGAAAGCCTCACCTTCAGCATCCAGGACCTGAAGATGAGGGTAGAGGGTGACAGTGTCACCCCCAAGAGTCTGCCCCTGCACGAGCGCGAGGAACGCCGCGCCGCGCAAGTCGCGCGCCTCCGGGGCGTGGTCATCGAAGGTGACTACGACCCCGCGCACAGCCTCGTGGACAAGGCCGCGCTCATGCTGCAGGACGGCATCGTGCGTTACATCCCGCCGTCGCAGTGCGTCAGCCGGGATGCCGAAATCGCCTCAGTGAGGCGTGACAAGGACTTCCTTTCCCTAGAGTCTGGGGAAATCACAGTAAAGAAAAAGGAGCACAGCGTGCACGTCGAGATCGGCAATGAGCTAAAGCTCACGCAGGCGCTCACGCGCCGAGGTCTCGCGCTCGACAGAGTCGGCGTGTTGGATTTCACGATTCACGAGAGACTCGTGAGACAGTTCTTCTCCGTCCTGAACCGGCCAGCGCCGCCGGGGATGGAGCGCGGTTACAGTTGGCACGTAGTACGGGCCGATAAAGAACTGTGGACGCTGCTCGCGCGAGAGTGTCGCAAGGGTTGCAAACCGGACAAGGATGGTAAGAGGCCACTAGATTCTCTAGTAGAGAACATGTGGTCCGATCCGATTGTCACGCTGCACCTGCTCCCCTCGCCAGTGGCGGACAGGGGTCGCAAGGGCAAGGGCCGCAGCTTTCCGCGCAGCCAAGAGGACCGCAGTCGTAGCACGACCGGCAAAGGCAAGAAAGGCGGCAAGAAAGGCCGCGGAAAGGGCAAGGGCAAACGGCACGAGAGCGCAGACCGCTCCAGGCCGCCGAGCATGCCCAAAGAGCTCCGCCACTTGAACAGCGTCTCCAAGTCGGGCAAGCGCCTCTGCTACGGTTTCAACCTGCAGTGCGGGTGCGACCTGGAGACCTCCGGATCCCCTAAGCAGTGCGACAGGGGGTTGCATCAGTGCATGAGCTGCGGCAGCACCGACCACGGTGCCGCAGATTGCCCCAAGAACGCAGGGGCCGCCTGACTAGGCACCCCTGCCCTGAGCGCGGCAGAGCCGCAACAGCCCTCGGCCACTGCGCCCGCAGCTCCTGGCCCAGCAGCGCTGGGCCTCTCTGCCACCTCGCCAAGCGCAGGGCAGAGCCCTGAACCCCCTACCTCGGCACCGTTGCCGCACCCGCCTGCAACAAGTAAGCCAGGATGTGCCACAGCTGCGCCGTCGCCTGACGCAGGGTTACCGGCAAACGCCGACCCCCCCGCGCTCCTGTTGTCGGAACAGCACAGCGTGCCTGCAGACAACGCTCCGGGAGTTCCTCTCCCTGAGCCCGTTCCGAAAGCGACCCCTCGGCCGCCACTGTTTGTGGAAGTTTTCTGCGGCCTCGGTCGCCTTAGTAAGGCAGCCATCGAGAAAGGCTTCTCGAACGTCGCAGTGGATCACAAGACGAAGGCCAGAGGCCTCAAGGTCCTCCAGCTCGACCTCTGTACGCAGCTGGGTCGCAACCTGCTGAGGGCAGTGCTCTCACACCAAGACCTGAGATGGGTCCACTGGGCCCCGCCGTGCGGCACCTTTAGCAGAGCTAGAGAAATTCCCAGGCCAGGAGCGCCAGGCCCTTTGCGCAGCGAGTCGCGCCCGGCAGGCCTTAAAGGCCTCCGAGGAGCAGACGCAGCACGAGTTCGCAGCGCGAACAGCCTAGTCGCTTTCATGGCACAGTGTTGCCACTCTCTGTCGCAGCGCGGCGTCTGCTGGTCCGTAGAAAATCCAGCCCGTAGCCTTCTTTGGAGGATGCCCTGCCTCAGAGAGGCCTTGCAGTCAGCTCACAGAGTGGAGTTTGACGCGTGCATGTTCGGAAGCATGCGCCGCAAGCGTACTGCAATCCTCTCCAATTTGGATTGGTTCTCCGGTCTAAGCAGGGACTGCGACGGAGGCCATAAACACCTGCCTTGGGGCAGAGCCTCAGTGGATGGTTCCACAGTGTGGTCCACTTCCCTAGAAAGCGCCTACACCACTCAGCTGAGCTCGGTCTGGGTCTCCCTCGCGGCAGACCAATGCGCAGCAGCACTCCAGGCAGCGCCTCTCAGTCGCAAGCGTCTGCGTCGCCTGCGCTACGAGCCAGACTTCAGTGACAAAGTCACTCTGCAAGGCCCCGCAGCGCGGTGCTTTCGAGGCTGGAAGACCCCCCAGAAGCTACCACAGTCGTGGACTTGCTTCCCAAAAGGCTCCAGGCTCATCCAGTGGATCGAAGCCTCACAGAAGGCCATCATCGCCATCCCGCTGCAGCCTCTACACTGGGTGCGCAGAGCGCATCTCATAGATCACCCAGCCAGAGACATTGAGGCAGTGCCTCTATCCCTCAAGCGTGCCATCGCCGCCGAAGTGCACGAAGACACTGTCCTGCTGGCCAAGCGTCGCACGTTGGCATCGATGCACATATCGAAAACTTGCACAGAGTGCCAAGCCCTCGAGACCGGGGTACGTTCCTCTAATGACGCTCAGGTGAACAGTGTCACCAAGCCCAAGCAGACAGTAGCTTTAGCAAAGCTTCTCAATGAAATCGACTTCCCGGACAAGACCTTGGCACAGCAGGTGCGGGAAGGCTTTCCCCTGCTTGGCTGGATACAACCCAGTGGGTTGTGGCCAGTGCAGATTCTGCCTCCTTCTCTAGATGAGAAGTCGATTCTGGAAAACGCCCATAGCATAGGCATGCGCGGCGTCCGCAGCGCAGTCTGGGAAAGCACAATAGAAGAAGGCCAGCAGGGCTGGCTCTCTTTGGAGGATTTTTCTCCGGAAAGTCTGCACGAGACGATAGTATCGTCTCGCTTCGGTGTCGTGCAAAAGGGCAAGGTGCGCCCCATTGATAATTTTAAGAGCAGCTTTATCAACAGCTGCTGCGGGACCACAGAGAAGGTCCAAGTCGATAGCATCGACGAGCTCCTTGCCGTGTGCCTCGAGTGGCTGCGCCAGGGTGTGCCCGCAGAGCGGGCCCACCGCATAGTAGGCAGGACCTGGGACCTCAAGAGTGCCTACAAGCAGCTTGCAGTGCAGGCCGCACACAAGAAATTCGCGTGCATCGTCATGGTGGACCCACAGAGTGGGAAGGTCAAAATCGCCCACCTACACAGCATGCCTTTCGGCGCAGTGGCTGCCGTGCACGCTTTCCTCCGCTGCAGCGAGGCGCTGAAGGCCATCGGCCGCGAAAAGCTTGCTTTGGTCATGACGAGCTTCTTCGACGACTTCACCGTTCTTACGCGCAGCGCGCATTCGAAGCTCGTCACGTTGGCAGTGTCCAACCTTTTTAACAAGCTGGGCTGGCAAGTGGCCACAGAGCCCAAGAAGAACGCCGACTTCAGCGAAGTCTTTGACGTGCTAGGCGTGCGAGTCGACTTGTCCAAGCAGCACCTTGGAGAAATCTCCGTGAGTAACAAGCCGACCCGTGCAGCAGAGCTGGGATTGGTCCTCAGCGAGGCCCTCGCCCGGGGCAGCATGTCCCCATTGGAAGCGCAGAGCCTGCGGGGCAGGCTCATCTTCGCTGAGCAGCAAGCCTGGGGTCGCAATACTCGCATGGCAGTGATCTGCGTAGGCGACGTCCTTGGGGACGGACCAGAGCAAGTCCCCCTCACCGAGCAGCAGTGCCAAGCCATGGCGTTCCTGCTGCAACGAGTAGTGCACGGTCCGCCCAGGACAGTGTCCATTCATGCGCGCAGGAAGGTGCATCTGTACATCGACGGGGCCTGCGAGTGGGAGACCCCGCGACTGGTGCCCAAGTGTGGCCTCGGAGCAGTGCTCATTGGAGAAGGCATCGCCTTCACCTGGGGGCTTCAGATCAGCAGCCAGGTTGCAGCCCAGTGGGCTGCCAGAGCACAGAAGCAGCAGCTGGTCTACGAGTGCGAGCTGTTGCCCTATTTGCTTAGCCTTCAACTGTGGGCCAAGCATATAGCAGGCAGTGACCTGTTCGTCTGGATAGACAACGACGCAGCGCGTACCTCCTTACACAAGGCCTTCACACGCAAGGTAGAAGGTGCAGCGATAGTCTCGCAAGCGGTGAGACTTTGAAGAGTCTCTGCAGTGCAGGGCTGCTTTCTTCCGAGTTCCGACAGACAGCAACATCGCTGATGGCCCCAGCAGAGACTGGTGGGAAGAGACCGAGAGGCTAGGCGCAGCGCGCCAATACCTGCCTCCCAACGCAGTGCCGTTGGCTTTGTCACTCGGCGCGGACTAGATGGGGGGTGAGTAAGGCTTCGAGTGCCTTCAAGGGGGGTGAACCAGTCGTTCGCCTTACCATCGACCAGCGGTCGAGTTTTGAATCGAGATGCCAGTGGCATCGTTTCGTCAGTGCCCGAAGATCGGGCCCGAACTGACCCCCCATGTCCGCTAGGAGAAAAAAGAGAGTGTTTTTGCACAGGGTTCCTCTGCAGCGCAGTTAGGGTTTCCCAAACGCGCGCTAACGGAAGTTTCGTTGGAAAATAAGCATCCATCATGCGTGCGTGAATGGGTTTTATTTTCCGCCGAAAGTGTAGACAAAGTTTGTCGAAAAAGGAAAACAGTGTTTTCACTTGTGTGTGAGTGACACTAGACATACTTTGCCGTGCAGCTTTCGGCTTGGAGTTGGATCTGTGATCCAAAAAGTTTTTGTCCCACCCACCACACCCTGTATAGTATGCGGGGTCCGGGACACCGCTTCGGCAGCAGAGCTGCCAGGAGCAGCGCTCCTATGTTCTCTCTCGCAGAGAGGCGTAAGCACAGAGTGCGCTCTTGTACATAGGCCGTAGGCCGTCAGACTACAGAGTAGCAACTTGTAGCTGCAGTGACCCAGTAGGTCAGAGAATGTTTCACCTTATCTTCCCGTGGTACGGGTTTTTCCCTGGTAGGGGGGGGTGAACCAGTCGTTCGCCTTACCATCGACCAGCGGTCGAGTTTTGAATCGAGATGCCAGTGGCATCGTTTCGTCAGTGCCCGAAGATCGGGCCCGAACCAACCCCCCATGTCCGCTAGGAGAAAAAAGAGAGTGTTTTTGCACAGGGTTCCTCTGCAGCGCAGTTAGGGTTTCCCAAACGCGCGCTAACGGAAGTTTCGTTGGAAAATAACGCCTTTGTTCATGCCATTATGCCCAATCCCTCGCCACTGCGATGGGTCAGTAGACCAAGCGGCGCTGGAGGTACTGATGCATCCGGATATCCCTCCGCTTGAGGACGAAATATGGGATGATACGCTTCGATGTATACTCGAGGACCATTTTGTGGTGCTCGCCGCCCTGCTTCGCCTTTGGCGCCTCTCTGCGCATCGCTTTCTCCCTACCCGTGATGATGCCTCGTACCGGGCGCCCATGGTGGCGCAGGTCATTGATCTGCCATCAGGCTGTTTGGCGGCTTTGCTCGCCTTACGGGCCAGTGCCAACACACCTGACATGCGGGGGCATACGCCCCTAGCATTTTCAGTGCTCGCCAATGCACACTCTTGCACCGCCCTTCTTCTGCAGGCATGGGCAGCGCTGGATCCCCCTACTGGTTACAGCCCCTTGCTGTTGGCTGTCGCCCGGGGCCATCGTACTATGGTGAATGTCTTGCTCAATGCGCAGGCGTGCCCGCATTTAGCCGCACGTTCTGGCAGTTTGCGCGGGCTAACGCCCTTTGCCTTAGCCTGTCAGTGGGTGGATGACGACATCCTGCGAACCTTTCGCCTTTACGGCTATGAAGTCCCTCGCGCGGCTGGGGTCTACCCACCTCTACTCACGGTACGATTTGCTCTCAGCGGCCGCGTGATTAATAGCGAGGCTGGGGAGGACCATGCCAGCCTCATTTTGCATTACCTGCAATGGCCTATAGCTGGGTTAGTGGCCTACGAGTCGGAGGATGAAGTCTCCATTCTCCATCATTTACAGATTCAACCGACCGTCACAGGCCCTGGGCCTCCGACGCGCTCTCGCTAGTGGCAGTCTCGCCACGGCCACGCGCACATTGGCACTCCACCCTTGCTTGCTGGAACTGCATGAACCCACGGTATGGGGCGAATTTGGCCTCCCCACATTCTACGCTATCAGTCGCCAACTTGGTGGGGCACTGGCCACTCTGTTACTCGCGCGGGCTTCGCCCAATGCACCAGCTTTGAACTCCCGCGCCCGCCCGACTGTCCCCCTGCACTATGCCATCCGCCTTGGCTCCTCGGCAGCTGTTGTCCAGCTACTTGAAGTGCAGGCGGATGTCCACTTTACAGGTGAACATGGGCCGTCCCCCTTAAAGGTCGCTGCGGCGCTTCGTAATGCCGCACTTGTGACGTTGCTATTGGAGTACGGAGCCGGCCTGGGAGTCCGGTTGGGTGATTTGCAGTCTGTAATAGCTAGTTCGTTCTACCGGTCCGGCTATGGTCGCGACCCCTGCCGAGTGGCTGCCCTTCTTTTACGATGTGTGGATAATGTCCCACACCACGAGGCGATCCTGTTTGCGTCTGAGATGGTGCCCCAGCTCCTTGCTGACAGTAATTGGTTTGCTTTGTTTTGCATCCAATGCTGGGTACAGAGACATCCGGACAACCTTTAAGCAGGCTTCCTGAGGAGGGGAACCCACTTAAGTAGACGGCTGGCCCATACCCAAGGTGGCCAGTGCTCCAAAACCGTCCTTGCTGTATCCGTGCATTTTCATGCCATGTCTCATGTTCAGCACGGGCAGCTTGCACTTGGACTGACACCTCTCTATTGCTGCCGCTTTTAATTGGCTCAACATGCCTAGGTCACGGCCGGCTGCAGGGGAGGGGGGGGCAGGGAAAGAACGCTGGCGTTTGAGGCCCCGGCCGGAACCTCAGCCTCTGGTATTTTAGCCCGCCTCAATCTGTAAGCCGTTGGCAGTTGTTTAGGCACCAAGCAGCGCCTAGCTCCTGGATTTCAGTTGCATGGCGCCGCGGCACACTACCAAACCTGGTGTGCCGATAGGTGGACGAATCCGCTGTAAGCAGGGTAAACCCCCGGGGGAGGGGGCAGGCGCACGCAAACAAGGCAATGCCCAGGGCACCGGCCGTCCCACAGGCCTCCGCGTGCCTGGCGTTCCCCCCCCATCCACGCGGTCTCCCCAGCAGCGATCAGAAACCCAAGATCCTTTGATCGCAAATGCCTTGCTCACACCAGCGAGGCCTTCTGGACCTGTCCAACTTATCCTGCGGGCGCCCGGCGGCTCAGGTGGGCAGGCTACATCATTCGCAGTCAGAAGTGCCAGGATGTCGGCCAAGCGGTCGACGCCCTCACGTCGAGCATGTGGCCCCGCTGACGTCCGTCAGGGAGCTTGTAGCAGGAGTGAGTCCTGTAGGCAGCCCCCTTTGGACATGATTTTGGAGCTCCAAGGATCGTGGTGCATCACGCTGCAGCCGGGAGCGTCCTTGCACATCCAGTCTGACCCACTTGCTCCTACAAGTACATTACCCGTAGGCAGCAGCTTGGCCACGTTGGACACCCAGCCGCCTTAGGCGGGGGGGGGGTCGGTCGCCGGCCCTCCGACGCTTCTCCGTTAAGGGGTACCAGCGCCGCAGGGGGGGGGGGGGAGGGCCTGGATGGCCTGGAAACGCACCCACGTCATACTGAGCCGCGGCTGACATACGCCATCTGCTCGCTTATGAATTTCGCAAGGCCCTCCTGCGTTGCCAGTTCGCTGTCAATCGGCACCGGCATGATGGCCCTTTGGCCAGGAGGCGAACTATTTCGGGCCCCGGCCTAATTGTTGCTGTCTGAGCCATGCCTAGCGCTGCATTAATTTGCCTTCATCTGCACCTTCTAGTGAGGTGACACATGCTAGGCAATTTTTCGTTGTGCAGTGTATGGGAGGGGGGCCTGCGTTCACAAAAGGTGCGTTCGCCGCCCCTCGGCTCTCTCAGCGGCTGGCATACGCCATCTGCCTTTTTGCATTTCTTGCTTGTCAGGTTCCTGGCTGCGAGGCAGGGAGGCTGTGCCCCTTCCGCATCAGCCTCTGCGATTGCTGTGTCCACCTGCTAGGTGGTGCGGGGACAGGCCTATGTGGCCCAGTCCCTTCTGCAATGGACATGAGACAGTGGTCGCTCAACCTCCGCTGTTCGCTGGAGGTGTTGGCTGCCGAGCGTCTGGTGGTCGCTCGCCCCTGGGCGCCTTACCTAGCGGGTATTGATCTGCCTTGCTAGTTGCTATGAACCGCTCCGCCTCATGCATCTGTCGCCTTCCGGCTAGCAGTCAGGAGGGTAGCCTGCGACATACGTCGCTCGCAATTTACCGCCACACCTGGAGGACTGTTCCTGGCCAAATTTGTCCCTGGGCGCAAATTCGCGCGGGAACAAATTTCAAAAACAGGTTTGGCTTGTTCCTGGAGGAATTTGTCCCCGGGCGCAAATTTTCTCGGGAACAGGGCGACCCGTGTTTAAAAATTGTTCCCGGGCGCTTCTTTTCCGGCGAAGGGGTCCGCGATGTGAATTTGCGCTCAGAATCCCAGGATGTGGATTCGTGTTTCACTTGTATCTATGTACAAAATCATCCCCATGATGTAGATTTGGCTCAAATTGCTATAGTTTTGGCTCAAATTGGTGCAACTTTCTGCGTGCGGAGAGAAAAACCTTAATACCTTAAGTGGCTCAAATGCGTGTGTGCAAAAAATCTTTGACCACCTTAAAGACCCCATAGTACACACACACACATATATATGTATATATATATATGTATACACACACGTACATATAAATATAAATATATATATATATATATAGATAGTTTTCCATATCTCGACTCCTTCTTTCCATTCGATCGATCTCTTTTTCTCGCTCCTCGATTTTTCATTCGATGGTCACAAAGAAGACCGATCCTCAGAATATGTGCGGACAACGGGGTTCCACAGTTTGCTTTGGCAGATATATCTGGTTTGTGGCAGCCAAGCATTCATAGCGATGTTGCTTTTTGATCCTTCGATGGCTCTTCCTATCTATCCATTGAGACAGGCGCTGCTTGTGCACTCCTGCAGTGTTGGCATTGCATGTCCGCTGTGATGTCTGCTTGCACGCAACACATGACATATGACGCAGAAATCTCAGCGGCTTGCAATGCACTGCTTCCTGCATGAAAGCAGCACTGGCATCACAGCATATATTTGCTTTGCTCCATCTCTCGCAAACAGGGGTTTTGCGCACTGATCGAAGAAGCCATGGATCGCATGGATTGCTGCCGAGCCTTGTCAGCTGCAGTTATCCTGGTATGCGGTCTTAGCGTGTCCAATGTCAAGCAGCTGGCTTGCTCAGAGATGACAGTCCTGCGGGACTGTGTGGATGCAATGCAGGATTTGTCTGTGTGGACCGAGATTTGCGATTTATTGTGCTGGTGGAAATGTGTACTTACATTGTGCATAGAAGCTTTCTCCCGTGCAGATGTGGAGACCGGAAACTTTCCCTGGCCAGCCAAGCTCCCCCAGCTGGCGGTCTTCGAAAAGGCAAAACCCGATCGTCTGCCTGTGGCCAAACTGTTGGAAAGATGGACGATGGAGCAAGAGCAGCTCCTGTTCTGTCGTTTCAATTCAAGCGTTGAACTTGTGCGGAAGCTCTTGGACAATCTTCCGGATGTAGAAGAGGTACGCCACTAGACCCAAATGGTGCGGTGATGATTTCTTCGTCATGCATGTCTGTTTTGCCCCCTTCCTCAAGTCTAATCAAGGCATTCGCCTGGAATTGCTTCATGTGCATATGACCGACATGATGATCTACATGCACGAGCACATCCAGCTTCGCTCTATGTCGGTGCTTACGTGGCTTGTGTGCATTTACCTGAGTTTCATTGCAGGGGTGTATACATGCGTTGAAATGCATGCATTAAAGATTGGCAAACCCATTCTGAAGCCGAGGCCTGCTGAGAAACTGGAGCTTCAGGAATTGATGGAGAATTTCTTGGAGGCTCACAAGAAGCTTGGCTAATGTCTGGCGATTCATCATGTTGCATGGGTTGCAAACTTGTGGGGCGCATGGCTTTTGAGCAAGGCCGGAATGATGTTGGCGCGATGGTTCGGGCTGTCTGTGTGGACTGAGGACAGAATGCATGTGCATGCTGTTTTGCATATTCAAAGATTGGTGACCATAATCGGTGCATCTGATTTTTGGATTCGGGGTATCATTCGCATCTTGCATGCACTTTCTCCGTGCACTCTTGATGGATCGAGCCGAAGCCTTCCCTGAAGCATGGAACCATGCATGATGTGCACTCATGGCATGCGTGGCCAGAATAGTAGGTCATGATAGTCTAGACGGTGCATTGCAGGCGTGCAATGACATAACTCGAGATCCTGCTTTGATTCATCTCGCTATATAGCTGCAGCAGAGATTGCGATGAAGCGACCTGCAGCAGCACATGGTGGCAAGATGAAAGCCCCCAAGGCCATGAAGACGATGAAAGCCGCCAAGGCCATGAAGACGATGAAAGCCGCCAAGGCCATGAAGACGATGAAAGCCACCAAGGCCATGAAGACGACCAAGGCCATGAAGACGATGAAAGCCACAGAGGCCATGAAGTCGATGAAAGCCACCAAGGCCATGAAGTCGGCCATCAAGAAGCCCTCAATGGCTCAAGTGCAGAGCGATTCGGATGCAGACACTTCGGATGCAGACCCGCACTTGTTGAAGAACATCAAGGACGGACAGCCATGGCCCGAGAAAACTGGCTTAGACATTGTGCTCGAGGACATGCAGATTCAGCAGCGCAGGGAAGCCAATTTGGAGAAGCTTCGTGCGAGAATTGCACGCGGTTGGGATGAAGAGTCATCCTAGGGCTGTATAGGGCAGTGCGACAGCATGGTGGCTCGCAGAAAAGGATTGCATTGCTCGGCGGCCTCGCGATTCCTGGTTTAAGTGTAGGATCCTCGACCTCGGCGCATGAATCCCAAATCATCGCCGTGCAGGACTGCAGTGCTGGCATCCAAATTTTGATCTGGTCATGGCTATGTTGGGCGGCTTGGCATGCAACTCTTGTGCTTCGGCTTTTGGCTTTGCTTGTAACTGAGGTTTTCTTATAAACTTCCACGATTTTGGCTATTGCTTGGCCGCCTCCGGTCTTGAAAGAAAGTCTGTGCCCTCCCGTGAAAGCCACAGTGCATGCGAGGTTCGTGTGCGAAAATTAAATGAAGCCCAGGATTCCCGGCCATGTGGATTTTGGATTGGTTGGAAGCTGCCGGTCGTTGTGGCTGGGTCCAGGACCGATGTATTCTAAGAAGATTTATTGTCGCAGCTTATTGTGTTTGCCATCTTGGTTGCAGGCTGGATCGATGGCGACGTTGACCTTCAATGTTGGATGGTTAATTCCGGGTCCGACTGCCTTCGACATCCCGCGAGAAAGGACGCTGCGATCGATCGTGTCTCCTGTTAAATTTACAGGCATTCATGATGGGTTGGTTGTCCCGATTCAGTCTGCAGTCGTGATCACGTTGCACTTTCATGCACCCTCGCTGTTTCAGTGCTAGGGGCCAGATTGACTTGCATGCACCTGGCTGATTAGAAGCAGCAGCTCATGTCGTGCATTATGCAGTGTGTTGTTTATATCCGGGGCCCCGGAGAGTTCTCTTTTCGCTGCTAGCGGCATGCCGAAGCACAATAAAAAACTCATCGATGACCTCCTCGCGGCCTGGAAAGACCTCGACTCCTGTGAGGATCGACACATGCCATGTCAGACATGTTGGTGGGACGGGGGGGTTGTGGATCCACGCATGCTTTGTGCACATGATGCATCATCAGGATTTCATCAAGCTGCCGCCGGATGACTCCGATAACAACAAGGAGGACAACCAGGACCAGGAGGAGGACACCAAGGATGATAAGGACGACTTTCAGGAGAAGATGGATCAGCTGAAGCTCAATGAACATGTGCTGGGACCGATGCTCGCTTGCACGCCGTGTCTTTCGTCGTCATGCTTGTGTGTCTTAATTCCCTGAAAGCAGTGTTCCTCGCAGGTCTTTGCGATGCTTCGAAAACAAGGGTTCCGTGTATAACCTGGACCACCTGGAGGAAGCCCTCAAGCAAAAGAACCCCGACGTCCCGGGAGATCTCCAACATGCTCAAGCTTGTGCTTTGAAGGGGCAATCTCAGTATGTCATCCGCTTGGCGAAGAAGTCCAAGAAAAGCCCGGCACCCGTCATGGTCCGACTGAAGGTGGGCTATTTCTCAGGGTGTGCACGCATGCAAATAGCACGTGACACGGCTGCTATGCTGCAGGCCTGCTGTGGGCCGAAGCTGCTGTCGACAACGAAGAGGAAGCCTTCTTTGAAAGGCATCAATCCAGATGCCATGGAGACTCAGCCGGTCAACGAAGGAAGCATCCCGGCCGTTGCAGCACCGCATTGCCTTGCAGAGGTGTTGCTTAAATTGGAGACGGCCCCAGAACTTGCTTTCCCGCACCATCTTCAGTACAAGAAGCCCTTCCGAAACCTCGTCTCCAGACATGACGCAGGAACTCGATATACTAATTAATTCACATGATGGATGTGTACCCTGTGGCACCAACCTTTCAACATCAATTAATTTTGCTGCAGCAGGAGAGATGGATCTGCTAGCCTCCAACATCGCTGGCGATGCTGAAGCAGTGCCTGCTCCAGATGCCGAAGGATCGCTTTTTGCGTGATTATGGATGAACCCAACCCATGCTCCTCACGCAGATTCTTCCACGGTGCAATGCATGGGCATGGAGTGCAGGTCTGTCCCCTGGACAAGACGATAATGAGGCTCGATTGTGAATTTTTGCAGTGTTGAGCTCATTCTGTTTCCCAGACGTGTATATGTGTGCTTGCAGGAGCAACAGGATGACTTGGAACAGCAGTTGGAGGATCCGTGTCAGCTGTCACTGTTGATCTTAAATCATTTTGCTGATTCCATGCAGGAGTTGATCGAGAAGTCATATGCTTCCGCAGCCGAGGTGCCGTTGTTTCTGCTAGGTGAGAAAAACCTGCAAGTGCATATGTGTGTACATATATATATAAGATGCATGCAGAGGTCTCTGCAATGCCTCCGTCGCACCAGAAAGATGCTCCTGCTGCATCTTCTGATCAGGAATTCCGTGGGTGCATGCATGTACTTATTCACACTACACAATTTAAAGTCGCTTGTGAATGTGCGGCATTGCCTGGGAGGACGTTCCGGTCGCTGCACCGGCTGTCGTTAATGCCGAGGCAGGGCTCACCGTTTGAGACACGAAAAACAATCTTGATGCATGGAGGCCTCTGCAGCTCCTGGCATCGAGCAGCCGAGTGCTGGATGCAAGAAGGCTGTGACCAGCCTTATTAATGGCTGGGCTGTATATCCTACTGTACGCTGCCATCCGCCTTGATTGCAGGCACCGAATCAAAAAAAGAAGCGAGCTGCAGCGAGTGTGAATGCAGAGGCCGCTGAGGATGCCCAGCCCGGCTTGCACGATTGACCATTTTTCTGCGATTGCATGCTGCAGGACAAGTCAAGTGGCGGTGTCAACAACCCCATGATGATCGCCTACCGAGCGTTTTGCTCCGAGTGCCTGAAGGATGGCTATTCCATGGGGGCTGCGGCCCAGATGTGGCGGGTGAGCAACCTGCGGAGGCACGTGTTAACTCAGAGAGGCGACCGGATCCTCGTGAATATTGCTGCAGGTCGATGATCGAAGCCATGAGCGAGAAGCAACGCAAGAAGGGTCGCTTCGAGCTCTGAGGTGTTTGCTCCAGTCGCCTATATGTCCTGCTAGTTTTTCAGATGTTGACTTCTCGCAGGACGGACTTTTTCGACTGGGTTGCGGGCATGTACGACATGCCTGTACGGGTGTGTTGCTGGACTCCTCTTGAGGGTTCCGCAGGCCGGGTATTTTGGGTGTCTGGACTGGATCGAGTTCAATCATTCTATGCTGCAGCTCATGGTGCATGCAGGGGAATATCTCGTGGCGGGGCTGCCTGATCTTTCGATCCACATGTGCGCCGAAATGCCCCATCGGAGTGCTCGTGTGCGAGTGTCTCTGCCTGTGTACGTGTGTGTCTTTTGAATGCTCATGTATACGCTGTGCATTATGTTTCCAGGATCCTTCGCATGTATACATAGACAGATTGTGCAAAGCTGTTGCGATGCTGCCTGGGCGATTCATGTGCACAGTGTATAAACATGCTCAACATAGGTTGCATGAGGCATCCTGCCACAGACTCCGCATTAGACGAACGTGAATTCCTGACCAAAGCAATGGTATGGCGGCCCGATGTGGCGGCCATGTTGGGCATGGGAATTCCCCGGGTGCTCATTCTCACATGCTACCTCCTCTCCTGCTGTTCCCAGTTTGAATCTTCGCTGCATGGATTCTGTTGAAGTATACATGGCTTTGCATGGGAACAGCATTGCCAACCTGTTGTCCGAGGAACTGGAGCTCCGGGATATTGCCGTGCTGGAGTTGTTCGCTGGACTTGGGGTCCCTCGAATTATGTCCCGTTCGTGAGCCACCTGTTGGATGTGTTCGTGTGCACGCCTCTCTGCTTTTGACTAGGTCTACATGCATGAGGAGCATTCTGTGTGCATGTGTTGTTGAGCACATGGTCTGAGGCTGTGGTACGTGAGGCGGATCGACGTGGATTCCAAACCGCTGCCCTGGACTCCAGCAGAGATGATGCTATGAACGTGCTGAGTCCTGTTGGCTTCCTGTCACTTCGCAGCATGTCTCAGTCTTTTGCCACATGTGCCGTCGACAGGAGGCTTTCGTGTTCATGTTGCAAGTGTGACCTCAGGGCTTCACTTCTGTGTGTGCTTCGCATGCAACATGGGGGCTTGCTTGTGGCGAGGCCACCTTGTGACAAGGCTGCAGGTGCACGTACATTTGTCTTGAAATGTAATATGTATATATATATATACACACATACATAATACTATATACCCTGATCAGATAGAAGAGAATATAACTTATTATATATCTTTCGAAGCTGTCATTGGACAAAGCTTAGACATGTCTATTTCTGGCCGCTGATCTACTCTCGTGCCACACACTTGAGGTTCTTATTCTTGCCTATCGCGAGTCGACAGATGCTTGCTTCGACAAGAGGGAGTACAACAGTTCCCCAAGGCTTCCGAGGGCAGCCTCATCTCTGCCAGGACGCCTAATTGCACATATTTCGTTTGAGAGGCATATGCAGAAATTGTTCGGGTAATTCTGCTGTGTGTGATCAACTTTGCCGAGCCGCGACAACGACAACCAAGGATGTGTCTGCTTTGGCATGCTGCTCGTGCTGCGGGCGCATACATATTGCTGGACCAACCGCATTACAGGGGAGTGTACCTCTTCAAGAGCAAACGATGGCAACATATTTCGCAGGGGTCAAAGGTGCGATCCTCTGATACTCCGTCTCGTGTCTGTTCTTGAAATGTTTGCACTGCACGCATCCCATGCCTCCGTGCGGAGGTCTACAAGATCCACATAAAGATGGGGGCATTCGGCTCCAACTGGGAGAGGCCCACGTGCTTGTGGAGCAACCACAAGCAGTGGCTCGGGGGCTTGTGCAAGGACCTTTCGCTAGATGATGTGCATCGTATAGATGCTTTCCACGCTTCTCTGGCGAAACGGACAAGGGACGCTTGTCTTGCTAATGATTGTTGTGTTTTGCTGCCGGCCGGATGCTGCATCCGTGCATGCTGTCTGGCACGTATATGGCAAGGATGAAGAAAGTGGCCAGATGGGGCCCACTGGTAACCCCGATGCCTTGACGCAGTGCGAGACACTTGGTTTGTGTTTTGTTTGATGGGGGGAGGGGATTGGGCTCCTGGACTGAAATTGTGCTTGTATCTTGTCTGCACAAGCATGCAATGCTCTCCCAATCATGCACTCTTTTCTAGCTGACTCAGGATGTACACGGAGGGCTTTGCATCGGCTGTGATGGATGCCTGGTCGTGCGGCTGTGAAGGATCCCAGGCTCCTGGGAGACTTCTTAGTTTTGCTGTGATGTACGTATATATGGCCACATGCATGTGTCCAGAGTTTCAGGATCTCCCCATCCGTGGGCACTGCGAGACCTGTCATGCTATGACGGCCATGCCATCATGCTTTCTGAGCTCCATCAGGGATGATGTGGAGGACTTTTCATGGCAATGCACGCCCATGTGTTATCGGCTGCATTCTAGAAGCTGGAGGAGCGAAATGTTGCTTTGCTTTTCGGTGCCCCGATGGATGCATGGGACGATGTGACTTGGTCAGTCTGGCCACGCTTCGTCGTGATTCGTGTGTGCATGACATGAGAACAACTGTGCTATGGTGTCCAACCCCAGGCCAACATGTGTGATGTGATACATCACCTCCGTAATTCTCCGGACCTTCGCCTTCCTGGATGCTGGCCGCAGGACTGGTAGCAGCGAGTGATGTGCATTTGAATTGCAAAACCTCGGCCGCCGATTGCTGTCCCACGCTTGGTGCCCTGTCCCATGTCTGTGGGCAAACCCCGACTGAGGAATCATGATATGTGTGAACATCTTGCACATTCTATCTTAAGAATTAGTTACCTAATAACTGCTAAAATGCGGCGACGAGGACGCTGGCGATGACGACGACGACTACTATATACAACAACAACTACTACTACTACTACTATACTGCTACTACTACTACTACTACTACTACTACTACTGCTACTACTACTACTACTACTACTACTATACTACTATACTACTATCACTATACTACTTCTACTTCTACTTCTACCTCTAGTTCTAACTTCTCTACTAGCTACTACTACTACTACTACTACTACTACTACTACTACTACTACTACTACTGCCACACTACTACTACTCCTGCTGCTGCTGATATACCACATCGCAGGAATTATTTGCAGGAACCATACCCCTATCGATCATGCTATGTGTGCACATCTTGCACATTTTACTGTATTGAATATTGAATACCAAAATTTACTTCACTATACGACTAGCATACGTGAATTCGTGTAGCTTTCCGTAGAATTCCATAAACTTGTTCTTGGAGTTTTGTTGTTGGGAACAAATGTCATATGCTTTAGTATTGACATCGAAACATATCCCAGCAACAACCACCTAACAACAACAATATGAGTCGCGAACCGAACTCAACATCAACCTATATACAAAACATCGTTTCGATGCTCAAAACAGGCTCGCGTAAATAAGCGTAAATTGGCGTAGATTTGCGTAAATTTCCATAAACTTGTTCCTGAAAATTGTTCCTGGGAACAAATTTACACATGCCAAAAAAAAATCGAAATATATCCCAGCGACAACAACTTAACAACAACAATATGATTCGCGAACCGAACTCAACATCAACCTATATACAAAACATCATTTCGATGCTCAAAACAGGCTCGCGTAAATAAGCGTAAATTCGCGTAGATTTGCGTAAATTTCCATAAACTTGTTCCTGAAAAATGTTCCTGGGAACAAATTTTCATATGCCCAAAAAAACCATTCGAAACCTGTCCTGGCAATCGTCCGAACATAAATTCATCATTGTGTCCACTCCGAATTGCTATCTTTGCATCATCGCACAAACCTGAACACTAGGAAAAGTGGTGCTTGCTGTTGCGGCAAGCAAACTGCGACAGACCTCCACGGAAGAATCTGTCCATGATATGGGTTCCAACTTGTCAAAGGAACCAGGAAAAGGTTGCTTTCGAGGAACGAAATGTCTGAAAATACCTGCTTTTACATGGAGAGTCTAAACCATGCAAGAACAAAAAATCACTTCTGAATGGGTCTGGCAATATCTGAAAATCAATCCCGTTATGCCTTGTCAGCCGGCGGCCCAAACTTGTCGCAAGAAAAAAAAATAATGTAAAATACCTACGAAGTCCCTCCATTTCGAGGACTACCAGAGCAATCATGTGGTTTTACGAGCCGACTTATTCCTGCGAATTCGGCTTTTCTATCCTCCGTGGGAAATTCTTTTTGTGATAGTCAGCTATTTACATGGTGAATTCTCCGTGATCAATCAGACAGGACGAATGGCAGGACGCTGTTGCATGACTACCAGAACAATCATGTGGCTTTACGACCCGACCTGCCCATACGGCTTCTCTATCCTCCGTGGGAAATGCTTTTTGTGATAGTCAGCTATTTACATGGTGAATTCTCGGTGATCAATCAGACAGGACGAATGGCAGGACGCTGCTGCATGACTACCAGAACAATCATGTGGCTTTAGGACCCGACCTGCCAATACGGCTTCTCTATCCTCCGTGGGAAATTCTTTTTGTGATAGTCAGCTATTTACATGGTGAATTCTCCGTGATCAATCAGACAGGACGAATGGCAGGACGCTGCTGCATGACTACCAGAGCAATCATGTGGCTTTACGACCCGACCTGCCAATACGGCTTCTCTATCCTCCGTGGGAAATTCTTTTTGTGATAGTCAGCTATTTACATGGTGAATTCTCGGTGATCAATCAGACAGGACGAATAGCAGGACGCTGCTGCATCGTTTGGAAGGATTAATTGTGCGGGTCGTGAATATATTCAATGTAAATTACCTGCGAATTCCATGCATGCAGCCCGTTTGGTGCTTTCCTATATACACACCCACACACACAGCCAAACCAGGGCAGGGGGGCAGGGGCACGGAATGGTGTGGGTGAGGAACCAGGGGTGCTGGGGCTTGCAGGGGGGTTGGGGGGGGGAACCAGGGGTGGGGATTGGGATGGGTCAGTGCTGGGCATATACGTGGGACGGGCCTTTGCTTGCGGGCTGAGGGGCTTGGGGCTGCGGGGGATGGGGCTGGGACAAAACACACACGCGACACGATGACCTCAGTCGGGTTTTCCTTGCAGAGTGCAGAGTGATCATGCTTGCTGGCACGTTCGGTCCACCCCATGCATGCATTGAAGCACATCCAGACAATCTTGTCCATCATGAGACGAAATTTTGTTTTCTCGAGCTCTGTCGATCCTGAACCATGCCTCCCGCGAAGCGGAAAGAGCTGCAGTCAGATCCCACGGCCACTGGCCGGCAACGACACATATGTCTGTGTTTAACTAGGGTGCTGCATGGAGCATTTGAACATTATACATGTGGTGTACACCCAGGCGAAGGATGCGGCACATTTTGATGCTTTGGCATTGAAAGCTTTAACCAGCTTGCAGCCGGAGATCCGCAAGAGTGTCGAAGCGAAACTGTGCCCCGGCTTAGTCGTTGATATGTGCATGCAGACGATCTCTAAACATTATACTTAGAGATAAACTGCTGCAGGCGAGCCCTGCAGGGCCTTCCGAGCCAAGCTGCTCCCGCAGTGCCGGCCCAACCTGTTGAAACGACCGCTGTGCCTGACCCAGCCTCCGCTGCAGTGTTTGCCGAAGCACCTGTTAACCCGAGACCTGCTAGCCCAGCCTCCGCTGCAGTGTCTGCCGAAGCACCTGTCCCGACACCTGCTAGTCCGGCCCCCGCCGCAGTGTCTGCCGGAGCACCTCTCCCACCGGCGAAGCCAGCCTCTGCCGCCGCAGTGTCTGCCGAAGCACCTCTCCCGACACCTGCTAGTCCGGCCCCCGCCGCAGTGTCTGCCGGAGCACCTCTCCCACCGGCGAGGCCAGCCTCTGCCGCCGCAGAGTCTGCCGAAGCACCTGTCCCGACAGCTGCTAGCCCAGCCTCCGCAGTGTCTGCCGAAGCACCTCTCCCGACACTTGCTAGCTCCGCTGCAGTGTCTGCCAAAGCACCTGTCCCGGCACCTGCTGGTGTCCCTACGGTGCCTGCTGTACGTGCTTCAGGTGAAGCCACCGCCGCAGTTTTCCCTTGGCCTTGTAACTACGTGGCTGCAGCTGCAGCCAGCAGCCCAGCCTCCGCTGCAGTGTTTGCCACAGCACCTGTCCCTGTTGTTGAAGCACCTGTCCCGACACCTGCTAGCCTAGCCACTGCAGTGTCTGCTTCAGCACCTGTCCCGACACCTGCTAGCCCAGCCTCTGCCGCAGTGTCTGCCGGAGCACTTCTCCCGACAGTGTCTGCCGAAGCACCTGTCCCGACACCTGCTAGTCCGGCCCCCGCCGCAGTGTCTGCCGGAGCACCTCTCCCGACACCGGCGAGGCCAGCCTCTGCCGCCGCAGTGTGTGGCGAAGCACCTGTCCCGACACCTGCTAGTCCGGCCCCCGCCACAGTGTCTGCCTGGCCTCCACCGCAGTGTCTGCCAAAGCACCTCCCCCGACACTGGCTAGGCCGGCCTCCGCCGCAGCACCTGCCGAAGCACCTGTCCCGACACTGGCTAGCCCAGCCTCCGCCGCAGTGTCTGCCGAAGCACCTGTTCCGCGACCCCTGATGCTTGCCGTCCCTCACACCACTTTCTTTGCGGCTGCAGCCGAGGCCGTGCCCACGCAGCCTGCAGTCGACAGGCCTAGCCTGAAACGCCGACCGCCGATCGACCCGGATGCCTTACCTGTCCTGACACCAGAGCACAAAGCAAAGTATGCCAACGGACGTCTTACTTCAAGAAGCAGAAATCGGAGTCCGAACTGTCGATGCCAAGCACCCCGCCGACAACGTCGCCGACAACGCCGGCTTCTACCGTGGATTCGAATGACATGCTGGAGAGCCTGATGCAGAAAGCCCGACACGACAGTGCTTTTCTGTCGAGGCTGTTGTCCTTGGCAGGCCTGGACTCCCCCAGTGCTTCCGTTGCTCCACCACTGAGCACATCTTCCGCTCCTGCCAGCCTCGATCCTGTGCCCAGTCAAGTGCCGCCGCAGCCTGCTCCTGCCGTTGCTGCTGCAGTCCCCACGGTGCCCAATCCAGCTTTGACAGTGCCTCCTAAGGCTGATCCTGCCGTTGCTCCCGCAATCGCCACGGTGCCGAGTTCAGCTTTGACGATGCCTAGTCAGGCTGCTCCTGTCGCAATCCCTGCTGTGCCAAATCCACCATTGGCAGTGCCTCAGGCTGCTCCTGCAGCTCCCGCAATGCCCGTGGTGACAGTGCCCGAGGCTGCTCCTGCCAGTGCTATGCAGACCCTGGAAGTAGCTGTGCAGCAGGAAGATTTCAAGTGCACGAGCAAGACGCATCCTGCTGCTTGGGCAAAGATGAATCGCTTCGTGGCGAGAAACGAAGTGTGCAAGGAGCTTGGCAAAGCCTGGCAGAGCCTTGGCATGATTGATTTTACACACGCAAACCGTTGGAAAGTCCTGTGCAGTTTTGTTCTCAAGTGTCATATTTTGTTTTGTTGCTGGCTCCCTGAGGGCGGGTGGTGACACGCGACTGTCGATGTTCCAGAAATGGGTCGCCGTCAACGGAAGGGGCTTGGACCTCGAAGCAGCCGTGCAGATGAAGGTCATTCGAGAAACGGAGGTGCATTTCACTTGCAAAGAAACATGTTGCATGTTAGGAAATATGGGGCATTGGATTGTATGCTTCCGATCAGGAGGTGGATCAAGGAGTCTACGTCAGCTGGTCGGGTGTGCTGGCCCACTTCGAGCAGGACATCAACAAGAGCCTCGCCTTCGCCGCAAGGCGCCGGGCCGAACACAAGGGCACCAAGCGAGATCGCAATGACCCCACAGTGGAGAAATTCCTCTTGTGGAACGATGCGACTGTGACGGAGCGCCGCAAGACAATCGCCGTTGGATTGCATATAGGTGTGATAAGCAAAGACAACATTGTCTTGTTTCGCGATTCATAGATCATGTGTGCTTGCCAAGAGCTGAGGACGAGGTGTGTCTCGAGGTAGGCTGTAAGGTTGCCGATGTGGAGCAGCTCCTCTCGTCAATGGACTCGGACCCCTTGTTCTACAAGAGGAATGCACTGCCGGAGCGAGGAGCTCCGGACTCGACGGTCACGGAGGAGCCGTCGGAGCCGAGTCAGGGCAGTGGAACGACCAAGCCGAATAAAGCCAACCCGAAGGCCAACCAGGGCAATAAGCCAAAGCCCAAGGCGAAGGCCAAAGCCAAGTTTCAGAAGGACCGCGGCCATCGTTCATCTGTTGCTGTTTTCGTGTCTCCTGTGCCCAGTTACGTGCCCCGAATTCGGCTCGTTGCACAATGCAGGAGATGTACACCGAGCTGCCGGCCGATTGCTGTGCTGATGATGTCCAGGAGTTTGTCACGAGCTGGATGGCAGCTGTGAGTGACGCACAGGGCCAGGCTGCGATCCTGTGTTCCGAGTTTCTCGACATGGGAGCTCCGCCAAAACTTTTTTTCGCGAAAGTTTGAAAGTTTTTGTGCTAGTCTACTTGCCTCCTATATACTACTATTATTACTGCTATACTGCTAATGGTACTGCTATACTGCTACTGCTATTGCTGCTACTACTACTACTACTACTACTACTACTACTACTACTGCTACAACACTACTACTATACTACTCCTGTATACTGCTATACTACGACTATAGTACTCTGCATGCAGAGAGGGTTGAAAACATCCGAGGCTTCAGGACTTGGAGAGCCAGGAAAAGCTCATGGGCTTGATCGATTCGGTGAAGTTGCAATTGGCCGATCTCCGCAAGGAAATGGGTGCCATCAACGTGGGATCCGAGGATGCATTGACTTTGGTGGCGGCCGTGTGCGACAAGGCCAAGCCGCTCGTGAACTTGTACAAGAAACACACACGTACCGCACGCTCCCTGTGCCTAGGCTGTGCATTATGCTGATTGCAAGGCCTACATAATTAGGGTTTAGTTTTTCAGATTTGCGAGCTGGTGTTTGAGTGACTTTTCGTGTGTTGTTGCATGATGCCTTTAATTTGGTGTTGTACATGTGTCGCTCGATCTGAGGATCACCGCAGAGAAACAGCAAACCATGCCGGCCAAGAAGAAGAGCAAGACCGACCTCAAGAATGAGGAAGGGAATGAGTGATTCTAGGCATCTGTAGGCCCAAGCCTCGCGATTCCAAAGGCTCCGTGGGAACCTGCTAGATATGTACCCGTGTACACTATATAGGGGCAGTATATACCCATAATATGCATGCAGCAACGGCTCTGCATGGATGAACATGGAGCCCTGGGATCAGGGGCACGCAGCTTGTCTTTGATTTGAGTTTCATGCTGCACGCGGGATTCTTCCATGTGTGGTCGAAGAAAGTCCACGCGGGATTCTTCCATGTGTGGTCGAAGAAAGTCCGGATGGCATTGCAGAGTCACATGTCCCAGATGTGCGAGTGCATGCACAATGCAGCGGAATTCTGGTTGCATGTGTTTCTTCTGCAGACATGCATGTAGGGCTTCGATTTCGGTTTGTGTGGAACCCCATGCAACCCATGTAGACCGACGCCCGTGGAGTTTACAACACCTGCCAAGAAAGTCTAACGAATCAATAGCCGTTAACCCGTGCAGCTCAAACCCGACCAAGTATTCGTTAGTCAACCCTGCTACATGTGTGTGACAACTGCTGTGCAAGTGCTTGGTGGGCATGGCTGGTCATTCCCGTCTGACAATGATCAGTGCACCATCTATGTGCATATGGATCCCCGTCGTGTGCGGTCATGCTGAAGAGAGCATCGGCATTGGCCAAAAAATCGCGGCAGAACCTTGCTGTGGGGAATGGCCGAACTCCTGGCGGCCTGAATCTGCGAGAGTCGCCGTTGATGCGGTGGGCCGCCGCGAGAGTGGGGACTGGAGCACCAGCCTCGTATTTCCGGGAGGTTGCTCGAGCTGCTGCAGACGAAATCGATGCCAACAAGGGCCAACTCAGTGCTAGTCACGTGGCCTTGCATGATAGTTTCTCGTGTCCCTGTTTGGAATTCATTCCCGAGTACTCTTTGAACCCAGGTTCTCGGTGGGCTTCTCGCTCGTGC
Organism: Symbiodinium sp. CCMP2592; assembly: GCA_905221615.1. Classification (NCBI taxonomy): domain Eukaryota; class Dinophyceae; order Suessiales; family Symbiodiniaceae; genus Symbiodinium; species Symbiodinium sp. CCMP2592. The sequence goes on along the minus strand of CAJNDT010000763.1, from coordinate 2,718 downwards.
AAGAACAAGAATCATGCTGAAAATTTGGTTCACAATGCCATGCGGCGATCGGATGGGGTGCACGGTTCAGCATTATGCACTATTCATGCCGGCATGTGTGATAGTCGCCTTGGCTCATGCATATCATGCTGTGATCTCACCGAGGTTCCTGTGAAATGCACGATCACCCACGTGGACTTGCCCATATCACTACTGCGGCCACAAAAGAGGCCTCGGGAGGACGTCGGCAATGACACTGCCGACGCTGAGAATGCGAATCGTGGCCGTGGCCGGGGCCGTGGCCGTGGACGCTGTCGTCGACTGGGCCGTGGCCGTGCCAAAAAGAAGAAGAAGGGGCATGTTTTGAGAACAATGGTTTACAAAAAATGGCCAGTTTTCCTGCCACACCACATGGCGCATGCTCTGATGAAGGGAGGAGCGGCCCCGAAAATGATGCCCCATGTTTGCAAATCATGTGATGTTGCAATGCCTTGCATGTTGTTGCCATTAGTACGAGTGCCCTGATTTTAGGCAGAACGGCATGAATTGGGTGCAGTTCTGGAAGCATGCTTCATGCGAAATGTGGGGGCGGTCACTCAGCAGCATTTCATTGTGCAAGCATTGCATGAGAAAGGAAACGTGTTTTGCACACGTCCCGTGTATGCAGGTCCCACCCTGTGCAAGCCTTCACGGAGGACCAGAAGGCCAAAGCTCACGCGATCGCTGTGCATGGGGACGAGGGGCAGGGAAAGAAACAACGCTCCGTCCTCGTGCTCAGCTGGAGCTGTCTGGGCATTCGTGGAAAGAATGTCCTCCATTACAAGCTACCTTTTGCAGATGCTTGGTTGAATTCACATGTGCATGCTTGATACAGCACTGCTGAAGACTTGTGCATGACCTCTCGAAAAGCATAGCTAGGTGATTCGGTCTGCCCACTTTGTATACGACAATAACGGCAAGAACCTCACGCTGGAGAGCCTCCAGAGAGCTTTTGCGAATTCTCTTCGTAAATGCAGCGATCCGGCAGCGACTTCGTTGCCAAACGGCACAACACTTCAGTACTGCTGCGGCCGAGGAGATTGGAAATGGAAGGCGGAGTGGCTGCAGGAACTTCATGATTATACCAACCTCAGAACGAACCCTACCACGGGACGAACCTTTTGCCGTCGCTGTCGCTGCACGAGCGATGTGCAGTGCCGGCACTGGCTGGATGCGAAAAACTTGAGCTGGTACGAACCAGCACTTGTGCAACAGCATCTGGATGCTTCGATGCCGAGCACGCTTCCTCTCCGAAGCATTCCAGGCTACCATGCCGACATGGAGCAGGCCGATACGCTCCACAATCTGTGGCTGGGGCCGGCGAAAGACACATTGGGATCCGTCTTGATGGACATAGTGGAATTCCACCCCGAATTTCGCGACCTCCCCTGGGAAGAGGGGCTGCAAGCCTTATGCTCGCGAATGCACGATTGGTTTTCAGAGAATAACTTGGATCGTTCATGCATAGACGAACTCAGCCACTCGGATTTGTTATGTTTTTTTGGAATATACAGAGAAACGCATTGCAGTTAACTGTTGGCCGCCCCTGTGCCCAAAAGGCTTGCAGAAGCTCTCAGTGGATGCCCTGCGATACGACTTTCCGCTGGGTTTTTCAAAAGGCTGGAGCAACCGGGTTGGACTGGCTTTCGCTGCCGCCTTTCTTCAGGAGCTTAGATTGCAATATATATCAAGAACAATTCCAGGTCTTGACTGAAAGCTTCAAAACCAGTGGACCCATGCAGCTGAGGATACACAGGTGGAAGAGCTTAAAGTACCTGCGACGTGTGCCTGGGCCGTGACGCAAGTGGGCATCACGATGGACAAAGCAGGGCTCTTTTTCAACGAGACCGAAGCATCACAGATGGTTGAGTGTGGCCTTTGCTATGTACGTGCCCACATTTTTCTGGCGAGAGCAGCCCTGCTAAGTGCCAGGGCAAGGTACAAAGTGCGGCCAAGGGTCCATTCATTTCTATGCGAAGTCATCCTCAAAATACACGGCGGCAGCCGCCTTAATCCTTTGCTGACCTCTTGTTGGAGCGACGAGAGCTGGATCGGCAAAGTTTGCGCGATAGGGAAATCCCAGGCGGTTCACCCTAGTACACTCGGCCTCAGACTACTGCAGAGGCTCGAGATGCAGCTGAATGCACACTTAGCCCGGGAGTGAAAAAAGAGTGGATCCCATTGCAATGCATTGCAGTTCCGAGGAGATTTTTGCAAATGCTCCATTCCTCCATTCCTTTCTTCTCTCCTCGATCGGTCTCCTTCCCAGGAAAACACAAAAACTTATACTGCTCCTGTACGTATTATATTCTTCTCTCGTCGATCGGTCTCCTTCTCACGTGCATTCGATCTCATATATATATATATATATATTATATATACAGAAAATATTTGATACATGCATGCCTAACCCTATAAGTTATAACCATATATACCCCTAAACCCTAAACCTAAGCAGAGAGAGAGAGGGAACGACCGATTTTGGCTCGATTGCATGTGCTGCTGGATTTCTCCATGGCCGGTTGTCACCAGTTATATATGGCAGGATCCAATTTTATGTGTCGATGCTTAAAGATTCCATGGCCTTATGTCTGTTTGGCTCGCCCCCCAGATTATATATCTTTGGCAGACGCAGTTTAAGGCCGTCATGTATACATTGGGATCATGGCATGCCTGTCGTTGGTAGCGGAGCCCACACGG
>CAJNDT010000762.1:95933-138433 GCA_905221615.1 Symbiodinium sp. CCMP2592 | reverse complement strand
ACCTGGTCTTATTCATGAGATAGGTCGTTGCCCTCGGTTAGATACACGACAACATGTAATATATATATATATATATATGTATACATATATACTATAAATTCAACGGACCGAGAACACGTGCAGGCAACGGTGCCGGATTCCCTCCGCAGGGGCAAGGCGGGTGTCAAGTACTGTATATACATATCGTGTGTATGTGTCTGTATATCTATATATACAGTTATATTCCTCGTTTGTATATTAAGCTATATATATATACATATATATATATATGCAGGCAACGGATTTCCGTGAGCCCACGTCTCCGAAGACTGGGGCCACTGCTGCTGAGGCACACGGCCGTATATATGGATGATTAATATAGGGGGTTTAGGGTTTAGGGTTTGGGGTTCAACATGTCTCGCATCTCTGGCCGACCAGGTCGACAACAGCGACCCGATCCCGGAGGACTACCTGGACGGCCTGATCAAGGAGCTCGACGAACAGATGGAGCAGGAGAAGAAGGATAATATGGACAAGGCCGAGAAGGAGAAGCAGGCGGGGCAGGACTGCAAGAAGGAGGTCGACGAGTTGACCCAGAAGTTTGCAGAGATGCTCCCCCCGAGCCAGGCAGAGGGACAGTGTATCCATGATTTACGATAAGTGTAAGCATGTTCTCCATATATATATGTATATATATATATATATGCTATATATGCTGTATATACATATATGTACTATATATATACACACATGTACACATAGATCGTCTTATAGACTTATTTCCATTCGTGTCTGATGTGCATGTATGTGTATATATATATATATATGTACATGTACATACATAGATCTTTATGTTATATATAGACATCTACCCAGAAGAAGTCTGGCATTAGAACATGTACTCTAGATGCATATTTACTAACAACCCTTAAAGGAGAGGAACGAGCTCTTCCACACGGGCTCCAGCCAGAGCTCGCTTGACGAAAAGCCCACCGCCTCGCCCAGCCAGGCCTCGCTAGAGGAAAAGCAATTGGAGGACCTGAGCAGGCAGGAGCTTTACGGGTTGTCCCGGGACCAGCTCTTGACCCTTGTCGGCAAGATGCGGAGCGATGACCAGAGCCAGCGGGCCAACTCGGACGGGGCCCCAGACGGAGGCAAGAAGAAGAAGGAGAAGAGCCCGGAGGAGAAGGCTGAGCATGCTGCATGGATGCGGATGACCCGTGGGCTCAAAAGCTGCTTGGCTCAGTATACATATATATATATATATATGTACATATATATATACATATATATATATATATTCAACGGTTATATATATATATATATATGTATATATATATATATATAGATATAGATATATATAACAAACGATATATATATATATATATATATCCCGGGTATAGTGGTTTCGGTGTTAAGGTCAAGTACATGTGTGCACAGATATGGTAGCAACATACATATAAATAAATATATAATATATATATATATATGTTGATATAAGAATCATATATGTGTCTGTGTATTGGAAAATATCACCAGGCGGCTGCGATGTGCCGGACGAGATTACCGCCCTGGCCTTCAAGGACAACAGTCTCGAGAAGAGAGCTTTGACTGCATCCGGAGCACAGAATCCCCGAAACCCCAAACCCAAAGCCCCCCACACCAACCCACACAACCAAACCCCGAAACTACGGACCTTGTGATTGCACCTCAGGGTCCAACTCCGTGTTGCGGGACCTGTTCGAGGTCTTCTCCAGCTGCTCCGGCAACTGGCAAAGAAGCTCGTTGATGATGAGCCACAAGAGCACGACAAGCAGCGAGAGCATCGGTGTACACCAGTGGCGGACCGTGGGCTCGATCGCGAAAGAGTACTTTGCAATTGAATTGGCAAGCTTGCTATTTTCTGCTTAAGTCCCGGGTTTAGGGTTCAGGGGGTTTAGGATTTAGGGTTTCGGGTTGAGGGTTTAGGGTATGGTTGGGTCTGAGGGCTTAGGGGTCTAGGGTTTAGGGTCTTAGGGTTAGGGTTGGGTTGGAGTGACATCATTCCTCATCCGAGGCATGGCCAAGAGCATGCCGAGGAGCTCCGGGCGGTGAAAAAGTCCTTGGGAGCCAAGCACTGGCAGATCCACCCCGACTGGCCGAAGCGACAGGAGTCTACTTTTGTAGATACATAATAATTATAATAATACACACATTCATCTCTCTCTCTCTCTCTCTCTCTCTCTCTCTCTCTCTCTCTCTCTCTCTCTCCTCTCTCGATCATATGTATATATATATATGTATGTATATATATATATACATGTGTATATATATATATATGTATATATATATATATGTATATGTATATATATATATATATATATTATGTATACATATGTGTGTGTATCCGTACGTGTGGAGTACTATATTATATTAATATTATATTATATTATACTATATTATATTATATTATATTATATTATATTATATATATTATATTATACTATATATATATATATGTATTTGTATATATATATATATATATATACGTAGTCCTATAAATCTTAGGTTATATATATAAATATATTGTAGTTGACCTATGTACATGTTTGTTTCGGTTTACATATATATATGTAATATTCAGTGTACCGTATATATAGACTATATATATATATTTATCCTGTAGCAGCCCTGCAGGACATGGAACTGGTGAAGGTTTGGGTGAGTGCTGAGGAGTCCCAGCGGACTTCGACCGAGTCCAAGTACGAGTTCAACATGCAGGGGAACCTCGATTGCGAGGCCACGAAGAGGCTGTTGCAGCTTGCTTGCCAGTTTATAAAGAAAGCTGAGTTGAATCATCCGCCTGCTCATCCTGTCTCCGCATGAACGATGGACATAAATCAAAAACCCGACTTGGCTATATTTTACCTGGTTTGAATTTAACTTCAACTAGTCATGTATAATAAGGAAGATGCTGGTGGACTTGGAAAAGGAGGAGGTGAGCATCAAGGAGAGGCGAGAGCTGCCCGAGGACGTACTTGGCAACAAGAAAGGAGGAAAGGGCAGAGGCAAAGGAAACAAGAATAAGAAGACCGGCAAGGCGGGTCAGAATCTCAAACAAAGCCTAAACCTTAAGACCTCATCCCTATACACATATATATATATATATATAAATGCATATATATATATATATATACACGTATAGCTTTAGACCCCATTCAACCCTAAACCCAATTTTGGTGATTTACTCATGTCAGGGTGGCGAGGAAACCACCACACCCGTGCCAAAGCCCAAAAGCGAGCAACAGCTCTGCCAAGCCATCCTCAACAAAGTTGCAAACAAAGTGCTCGAAGCGAAAAGCTGGCGGAAGCAGCTCGAGGATGCCGGCACGTGCCTCGGGCTTTTTCTTCTAGATTATATATATATATATGTAGAACAGATATGGTTTAAGTATGCAGCCTGCCCTGCTGGTCATAGCTTCACAACGTACATATATATATATATATATATATATATATTGTGTATATATATATGTGTATATATATATCTATATACACGTAATAATGATATCTACATATATATATATATATATATATATAAATGTACATTTTATTGTCAGTCTTTGCATATGTATCTTCGTGCAAAGGCCCAAGAACACCCTGGACAGCTTGCTCACTGACCTGGAGCCGTTCCGCCTGGATATGGAAAAGAAGCGGTACAGCCTCGAGAATGTGTACAGCTCTCGAAGCTGGGACATGTGCACACAGCACAGGATGGCCCTCGAGCAGAGCATCAAGGAGTACATGGATGCCTGCAAGCACGTGACGATCCATACCAGGACGGCCAAGCAGAAAAAGTGAGGGCCGGCAGGCTAGATCTAGGCGGCGATGTTGATCGGTCACATCCCCAGCAGCATTGCGGATATAAAGTTAAAGCACACCGGGGCACTAGACTTTATAAACATGCATATGTATATATATATATATATATATGTGTCTGTGTCTGTGTCTGTGTCTGTGTGTGTGTGTGTGCATGTGTAGCTAATATATATATGTAGCAGATATATATATATATATATATACATGTGTGTGTGTGTCCATTATAATGAACTTCATGTTGTTACATCGGTTATTGTACTTATGTAGCACACTCAGATTTGTCGCAAAGCACTGCCGGGGCCTTTGGTGTCTGATCGCTAGTTTTGGCCGACGGAAGATCGACTCGCTGCAGCGGCAGCCATGAGGGGAAAAAGTGGGTATCCTTCAGTGCCAGATTGCAGTGTCTGCATCTGTGAGAATCCATCTTTCAATCCGACAGTATGTTTAGTGTTCCGGATTCCCCCTTCGCAGGCGACCCTATCTCGGCCATTTTGCTGGAGAAGGTGGGTGGTGGTGTGCCTTCGCTTGCAGGGGGACTAGAATACATAAGTATGTGTATAATAACATATATGGGTTTAGGGTTTGAGGTTTTAGGGTTTAGGTTATTTCTATTTAAACTGAGGATATCTCCATGGCTGCAGCGAGGGACATATGCGGAGCCATCCAGCAGGCAGCTCGCTCTAATCGGCTCGGCTGTTGCAGTTGCTCCCACAGCATCGGGTTTCAGGGTTAAGCTGGGTCGGGGAGGGCGGGAGGGCTCCGGTAGAAGCCAGGGAAACCTGCTTGCATCAGCAAGGTCTTCGACAAAGCTACACCGCCCGATGTGCTTAAACTGGCTGCTACTGGAGCTCAGGGCAAGCATGCGGGGAACATCCACAGGGATGCCTTTCGACAGTTCAAGTCGCCCGACACCTGGCTTGCATCCAATATATATATATATATATATATACATATATACACACATATATATACATACATATATATATATATATAATGACTACACATATAAGTAGATACACATACAATTAATACAGCTATGATGGCAAACATTCTGCTATCCGTTTCTACACATTAATTACACATATGTTTTATTTAAACAAGAAAATCAACGACGAGGTGCCTGTGCACTGGGTGGAAGCACCGGGCCTCGACGACCAGGGCAAGCCTACGATGCTGCACCTTGAGTGCAGGGTCACACGGAATCCTTTATCTTGGGTCTTATATTATCTATATATATATATAAGTATATATAGCTAGACAACTACATAATATATATATATATATAGATAGATGTGTGTGATATATATTATATATATATAGATTGCCTAGGTGTATGCCTAACACACAATATAAGTTGATATTTATTATTTGGTGCAATGAGGCAAATTCCCTGTGTCGCCCCGCACGAACTCGTTCCGTGGCTCCACGAGCAAGGGCTAGCCCCCAAAGCAGATTCCACCAAGCGATACTGGGCCAAATTGGACACACCACATCCTGGAAAAGCTGTGGAGAGCGAGCCGTTGTTTTTGTATGGGGACTCTGCCCAGTTTACTAAATACGGCGATCATCTTCTTGGAGCTTTCATGGGATTCGTGATGTCCGAGCACAATGGTCTTGCCTACTCGAGGTTCCCTCTGTTTTTCTTGCAAGATCGGTTCAGTGCTGGCCGATCCACCGAGCAGCCGCTGTGGAGGTTCGTGGTGGAGAGCCTGCAGAAACTTGTTCGCATGCCAGGCAGTCCTATGGTGACAGAACTCCGAGGCGACTGGAAGTTTTTCGTTGATTGCCTGGGTCTGAAAGCAACACCGACGAGCAAGGAAGTGTGCTACAAGTGCAAGTGCACCCTGGCAAGTGGCCCGATGAGTTACGGCCAATTTGGCCTTTCCGCTGCCTGGATGCGAACCAGGCGGAGCAATGTGGACTTTCTGGCCAATGTGCTTCCGGTGCTGGACTCCCCGGAAAGTTCGCCGCTTATCTGGATGCCAGGTTTTAGCATGCACATTCTTAAGCAGTGCTGGATGCACACGGCCCATCTTGGAGTTGGTCTTTTTGCTAATGGTTCGGCAATGAAAGTCTTGCTGGACCGGGAAGTGTGTGGTGCCGGCCTGACCAAAGATCAGGCTCTCCGGGCATTATTCCTTAGGTTCAAAGGCTGGCAAAAGCAAGTGAAGGTCAGGGTTGCTATGCCGCGATTCAGACACTTTCTCTTGAAATCCGACCTGGAGCAGATATTTTACCAGTCCAAGGCCCACCACAGCAGAATCATCACGTCGTTTCTGGCTGCTATCCTCTCAGAGGAAAGCAAGAAAGCACCAGCTGATCTGGAGCTCCTGAGAGCGAGTCTCTGTGTGCATCTCCTGTCGGAGCTGTACAACCGTGTGGAGCAAGGCAACAGGTTCTTGACGGAGGAGGCTTCTCTGTCAAACTTTGGAATATGATATATATATATATATATGTATACTCGTTATATATAGTATAAAAGATATATTACATATATATATATACATATATCTATATATTATTTAAACTATACCTTTATAGATATATGCATATATATATGATAGTGATAATGATATAATAATTATATGATAATAATGGTAATAATAATTCTGAAATAGTAATAATATATAATAAAGTACATATGCTAAATAGTATGTAATGTATAACATATGTATACATATATATATGTGTTAATATACAATAAAGTTGCATCTTAACAAATATATATATATATATATATATATATATTAAGTGCATGACACATAATATATGAATCCCCATCGATGCCGAGGAAGCCGTGGAAATCCGCAGCCTGGGCCTTCGATTCCTGGAGACCTATATGCACTGTGCAGCCACCTCCACCAACCCGCACCTGTATCAGCTGATTAATATTCTGTCTAATTCTATGTGAAAAGAGTTTTGGGTCTGTGTCTTTTTATATATTTATCTCTCTCTTTCTCTCTGTCTCTCTCCCCACATTTTTGAAGCTGGCGGTATCCATCTATTTAAAAATTTCAGTACTTCTACCCTGCCCAAGGTTTATGTGGAGCCTGAGACCGAAGCACCACATGCTGCAGCACATGGTCATGGAGCTTGCCGAGACCCGCTACGAGGATGATATATATATATATATATATTACTCAAGGACAATTCCTTTCATGGTGCGACTGTTTATAAGTGATAACATATCTTGTAGCTGGTAGATACATATACATATATATATATATATATATATTCCAGCGACTACCATATATATATATATATATATGAGTTTGTTATATGTATTTTCAGTCCAGCTAATATGCAGCTGAGGTTATAACTTCAGGTTTTTCCATACGTATGCTGAAGAGGGGGCTCTTGGAGTGGCTGTGGATATTGCCAAATCCTCGCATCGAAGCACGGTCGAGAATCAGATCCTCTCCAAGCAGTTGCTGCGACTGCAGGCTTTGATGCAAGGTCACTGACGGCACTGGCGGGCCATGCTTGCACGTGCATGAACGAGAGCTCCGGAGCAGATAGCGAGCTCGTGAAAACAGTTCTCCTGCATCCGAGACTTCCTGAAATATATATATATATATATATATATATATGTATATGTATATACATATATGTATCTATGTATATATATATATATATATATATATAGATGTAAACCCTAAACCCAAAACCCCAAACCCCTGAACCCGAAACCCTGAAGCCCTGAACCCTAAACCTTAAACCCCTGCCCGTGAATCCTAAAGCCTAAACCCCAAACCCCTCGGATGCAGTCAGTTCACTCACGGGGGGCTGCAGCAGGACTGAAGTGTCACATGCCTGCTTACATGCAAATATATGATGCTCAAGCAGTTAATTAAATTTTGGTGCCTTGAGGTTTTTCCCACTCTTACCTCTCGGCATGGCAGGGCCAACATGGATGGTGAAGATGGAGCTGCTCGGCTGGGGATCGAGAGCTGCAAAGGCGGTCAACGACCTGGAACGGCATGGCTGGGACAGGATGACAGTGTTGGTACACGGACTGCCAATTGCAGAGAAGGACCGGTTGCATTGGCTTGCCATGGGCAACTATACGCCTCACGGCAAGTGGGTGAATCGCTTCCTGACGAGAGTGACTTGCCCAACGGTGGTAGCCCTCACGGGCATGTCGAACCCAGAGAATCTGGCCAAGCACTCATATAATATATATAGATATATGAGTATAATATATGATTCTTTTTATATACATTAATATCATATATATATATATATATAGAATATATAAATAAATAAATATAAATAAATAAATATATATATTTATATTTATACATATATATATAGTATTATTATTATTAATTATACATAATATTATACATAAATATATATATATATATATATGTTGTTTGTGACCTTGTCACGTGAAATCAAACCTTTATCAATAACTATTCAACTTTCTGACATATTCTCCGTTTTGTATTTCTTGCGGGTGGAGCTTAAGATGACAAGATTTTTGTTTCTCGGCATCTGAGGACATGCGACCGCTTCATCGAATCCGCTATGGGTTATGCACTGGAGCACAAGCTATGCGACATCGTCATGGCCCTCGACGAGCTGCTGTTGTGCTTCGGGAATTTGGTCCCATACCTCTGTCGCTAGGCTGCATATTATATATATATATATAATAAATATATAAGAAACAGACAGATATATAAATATGTAAATACATATGCCATATGAACTGATTATAATTATAATAATAATGGTTCTTGTGAAGCCTATCTATATATATACATAGCAGGAGCTTTCGCCTTTAGCTGAATTAATTTATGTATATATAGATATATACATATATTTCCCTCGGAGCCTTATCCAAGATGACGACATCAAGAGAATGGAGGAGCCCAGCATGTCTCAACTGGATCGGCTCATCCAAGACATGCCACTCGTGAACCAGACCCAGGCCCGGCAACCCTACAGCTCTCTCTCTCTCTCTCTCTAAATATATATATATATATATATATATATATGGCCTGAACCCTTCAGTCCTAAACCCTGAGCCCTGAACCTGAACACTGTACTCTCCCTGAGGTGGAGGTTTGAGCTGGCCAAAGTCTTCTTCACCAGAATTTGTGGGGCACCCACCGGGAATAAAACCCGTGCCCACGGCCTAAGGCCTACCTTCGGGTTTGCAAAGCCAGGAAAAGAAGTTCGAAAGAATGCTGGACGTTTATATATATATATATATATATATTGCTTCGGATATGAATAATTTCCAAAGCATTTGGGAAATAACCTTGAAACTTATTCTAGGACTGATTTTTTTACATACTTATTGATTGATTTTTCTGATCCTTTCAGCGAATCTGCATCGGATATGAATAATCTTCAAAGCATTTGGGAAAGAACTTGCAAACGTATTCTACGACTGATTCATTTTACATACTTATTTACTGATCTTTCTGATCTTTTCAGCGAATCTGCATCGGATATGAATATTTTTTAAAGCATTTCGGAAAGAACAAACAAACCTATTAACACATTTTTTGGACCATATATACTGATTGTTTGACCTGTATATCAACATATGAATATTGAGAAATACAGGGAATGACATGCATTTCCTGGATTGAATACATTTTATACATCATATATATTGACATGCATTTCATTCAACTTACATGATTGTCCAAGTCCTTGTATTTCCAGCACTTACACTAAAGGCCTTGGATTCTGAGGTCTTAGCAAACATGGTCACATTTGAGGTCTTCGGATGCTTAGGGTTGGCGAACATGATGCCAGTGCCTCGCCACTGGTCGTGACCCTGATGAGAGCAGACCGTCCATGAATCCTGTACCCATTTGCCCCAGCCGTCCTTGCCACGTGGGACTTCTTGGAGCATCACAAGCTGTCCTTTCCGGAGAGCTTTCCCCGTTCCCTGTCGGATCGCCTCAGTGAGATTTCCCAGATCAGCGCCCCCAACATTCCATCCAAAGACTGAAATTTCGTCACCCAGAAGTCTTCCCTCATTGTTGTCAGAAGCTTCCCGGTTGTTCCTGTAGAAAACTGAATTGCGCCCTCCAGCGGTATGAGACTTGAAAGTCCCTTTCCCAACAGAGCGGCCCTGAGGCGAAACATCCCCAGGTCGTGCATCTAGAGACCTGCGCGGTAGCGGAGTCGGAAGATCCCGATTCGAGCCAGCATGGGGCAGTCCCTGCGAATTGGTTGCATCAGGCGCGAGCCGTATGACATCTGCTTTGCACTGCCTTACGAGCTCCACCAGTTCATCCAGCTTTATCCCTGGTCACCTTCTGTTTGCATCCAAAGCCCCTCTGAGCTTCTCAACCGAGTGACCCGACTCCTTCGCCAGGGCACCGAGATCAACCCACCGGGTGCTGGTCTCCTCCGATGGCACCGTGTAGAGCTCATGTGACTTCGCCCCGCTGCAGGGCTGCCGTGCAACACTTGCCACCAGACTATCGCCTAGCCAGACTGATCCCGTTCCGTATTCCAAGTCGAGTGCTGATGCAAGGTCCTGGGAGATAGCTGCCATGGTACGTTTAAGCCACGAGCAGTGACCACTGGTCTCTCTCTCCGCCCTAGTCTTGGAGTACGAACACCAGAGTCGTTTCCCCGCGGAAGTCGTTGCCTCGGCGTTGTTGATAGCCATAAGGACACGGTGCATCCTAGCCCTTCTGCCAGAGTCTTGTTCGTGAAGCCGGAGTGGCATATTCAGGAGGGCAATCGATCGCCTCGGTCCCGTGGTGAAGGCCTCTTCATCCACATCCTGGGTAAGGCCAAGCTTGTTGATGGCCTCAGTGATTTCACGAAGGATGATGCCCTTCCTCGTATCCCTGTCCCACCCTCCGAACACAAGTGTCTGGCGGCGGCGGTCATCATCACGCCCTGGCACGGACCCCTTCTGAATCAAGGCCTCCATCTTCTCAATGCGACCCTGAAGCCCTTCGACCGTGTCATGAACACTCCGAGTCAGTTTCTCGACCCCCTCGATCCGCAGCTCCTGCTTGGCCTCGAGAGCGTGAAGCAGGCCTTCAGTATGTGCGTTGTTGGCCTGTAGGATCTTAGCGGCCTGCTCGTCCAACAAGCCACGCAGGTCAGCGAGGGTTATGTTGGCAAGACTCGACGTTGCATCCACGAGAGTCTTAGCTGGCTGTGGTTCTTGCTTCTTTAGCTTGTTGGGTCCGGTAGAAGCTTTCTCGGGTTCCCGTTTTCTATTCGGGCTGTCGTCCAGATCTTCGTCATCCCCATCCGGAACATGGAGCATACCGCGCCCTCCAAGCTGAAGCCCCTTGACACCAGCAGACTTCATGAACCGCACTCGCCCCAAGATCCCCCTAGCCTTAACCTCCCCGGCCCAGGTCTCTCCGACACAGACGAGTACCCAGCGGCCTTGAGCCAAAATGGCTTGAGGTTTAGGGTTTAATTGTTAGGCTTTTCGGGATTTCGCATTGGGCTTAGACATTGGGTTCTAGGGCTTGGTGAAATAAGCTGCACCAATAGATGTATTCATTAGAAGGGGCCCCCACCCTGTCATAGTGACCATAAGGATTATAGAGGATTATATTAGGGCCCTTTTCTATTCCTACTATACCACTATTACAGGGTGGGGGGGGGCAGCTTCTAATGTATTCAGGCGTGGGCCTCTCGGCTTCCAGGCTTGGTCTTCCAGTCAAGGTCGGGTTCTCTCGATCCCAATGCCCTGCCCTCCAAACCAACAAGTACCACACACCCACACACACAAACACACACATACATACACACACTCTCATATAGATAGATATATATATATATGTATATATACATGTACATACACATATATATATATACACACTATATGTATATAGATACACACTTATCTGTATATATATACATACACACACACACACACAAAGGCCCGGAACATGAACAGGAACCTCGGCCAGAAACCTTGCTGCTGCAAGTCGCGGCCTACACTTCCTCCTACTCCCCATATGGGAGTTTCCGAAAATAGGGCTCCTATAAGGGATCCATAAGGGTACTATAAAGTAGGATCCCTAATATGACTTACGATATATGGGAGTTTCAAAAAATAGGGGACCCTAATATAGCACCCTCGATAGTAGGATCCTTATTCTAAGGACCCCAAAGTAAGGTACCCTCAATTTTCGGGAACTCCTTTGTGGAGCAACCTTTTGAGCTGAACGAGCCAAGGGCACAACCAGCCGTCCCAATTCTCGTAGGTCGGATCCGTCTGGATCCCGATGCAAATACCTTCGTGTTCTACGTAGCGATGGCAAGCTTCCGGGATGACTTAATCCTGATTCAGGCACCTTTGTGGTGTGTCTAAAACGACTTCTGCACAGCAGTTTTGTTGCCAGGGGATGCAGAAGATGGAATCCACCACTTGCGATCCGGGCTTAGGCGCTGCCAGAGTAACAGACCCGTGTAGCTTCAAGAATGGCGTCACTCCAACAACTTGGTCTGATTTCCGTGGTTGAAGCTATCACTCCAGGTACAACCGAAGCACATACACGCACACAGACACAGATGCACACGTCGGATCAGATCACTCCCGAAAGCTGACATTCTCAATTCTCGATAAAACGAAAGTCGAGAAAACGCTGAGACCGTAGAGTTCACGTCTCGCGAGTCGACATTCAGGGCCCTCGCTGGGCTTCTGAACACTGAACCTTTAACCCCGAAGCATGAGCCCAACTACGCTCATAAATAAGGCAACTTTACTTATAATCGGATATAACCCCAGTTAGGGTACCTATAACTGTACTTACTAAGTCCCATGAACCCCCAAAGTCACACCACCTTGCCACCTGGGATCCTGGGTTTGAGGATTGAAGGTTCTACGTTTGGCAGGCACAGCAGGCTGAGCCGCCAAGTCTTTTCTGGTTTCACCCGTCATTCCCTGTTTCGACTGCGGAGCGGCCGGCTTATGGGGTTTAGGGTTTAGGGTTTAGGGTTTAGGGTTTAGGGCTTAGAGTTTAGGGTTTAGGGTTTAGGGTTTAGGGTTTAGGGTTTAGAGTTTAGGGATTAGGGTTTAGGGTTTAGGGTTTAGGGTTTAGAGTTTAGGGTTTAGGGTTTAGGGTTCAGGGTTTAGGGTTTAGGGTTCTATATTCGGAGTTCCTCTTTATGGCCCTTCCGCGAGTTATACCCCTGCTTGCCAAGCAAGCCTGATCCTGAAAACAGCATTGCTGGCATGTCGTGTCCTGAACGCTATAAACCCGGCACACTCATGCTGAGAAAAAGTAAACCGAACAGGCTTTCGGGGCGCGGCATATCACAAGATTGCCACATCGACCATAAGAAGGCCTCATGACTGAGTACTAAGACAACTATGTGGCAAAGGCTAACTCCAATTCCTGAGTTCTCAATCCTAAATCAACAAACCCTGAACTCAAGGCCCACTGAACCCATAATGATGTTCATGTGAGGTTCGAGGCTTTGAGCTTTCCACCAATGGGCTTCGGCTTTGGAACTTAAAGCTCCAGCGCTTAGGGCGTTGGGTTTGGGACCTCGGCATGTTTCAAGGAGCCTGAAGCCTAAAAACGAAACCGTCAGCTTGAACCCGAAGCATGCTACTTGCTTACTGTTGGTTAGTAGGGAAGAGGGCTCCTTTAAACGGATCTATAGGGTTCCTTAAAGGGATCTATAGCGTTCCTTAAAGGGATCTGGGGTGTAGGGTTTAGGGTCTACTTTGGGCTTGTGCTCTTAGGTTTCGTTAGTAGGGAATGGAGGAATGGGGTACAATTATAACTACTGCTACTACTACTACTACTACTACTACTACTACTACTACTACCATCTTTCCATTCCCTACTACCCAAAGGTAAGCTTGAAAGAATCCTTGAAGGAACCCCTGAAACCTTCAGAACACCCGCAATGATGCAAGTGGCCGTTGGCAACGATGATTAAAGCGATCAGCGGCTCGAGGTACCTCGAAATGTACATAGATGTACACATACATACATGCATACATACGTACATATATACTTATATACCTACATGTGTATATATATATATATATGTATACATGTGTACGTGTACATATATATATAGATATAGATATAGATATAGATATAGAAATAGATATAGATATAGATATAGATATAGATATAGATATAGATATAGATATAGATATAGATATAGATATGTGTATATGCACATATAAACATAAACACATATAAATATTCGTGTATGTATGTATGTATGTATATATATATGTACATAGAGACATGTACAGGGTTGTGGGCCTTCGGGCTTCCGGTTCAGGGCTGAACCCTCCATCACAAAACTTTCAAATGCCTTGCAGGTTAAAGCTTAGGCTTAGACTCTCATGGTTGGCTCTCCCCACACGATCCATAGCTAACGTTGTCTCTACCATGGTTTAGGGTTTAGGGTCAATTTTCACAGACTGTTCAACACTGTGTCCGCTCGAACTTGAAAGATTCAGGCTTGGAAACTAGTGCGCTAAGGCCAAGAAGTGTGCACAACAAGCCGCCAGACAGACCCTAAAACCCAAATGCTTCGACCCCTGAACCCCAAGACCAGGAACTTTAAACTCAAAAACTCTAAACCCCCAAACCCTGAACTCTTATCCCTGCAAACCTAAACCTCAACGCCTTCGTCCAGCAACCCTTTAAGGCCCTGCCTGCAAGGTTGCTAGGACAGGGTCCATGCATACTGCTATTGTAGGAACCATATACACTAAAGGGTCCTGTAAGAGTTCCTCTATGGGGTCCTTTCATGTTTCTATAGGGTTTGGGGTGTAAGGGTCCATGTTTACTGCGGTTGTGGCACCAAGTCCCCAAAACCATAACTAGGATGGTCTTTTGGGACCTGATGCAGAAGGGTAGTACATGTGGACCCTCTGGGTTACCGACATCATATAGCATGACAACGCCAACGCATAATGTAGAGGGCGTGTTAGGTGAAACTACCCGCAGGTATTCAAAACCGCCTGTTGTAGCACCCTAAGGGTCCAAGTACCCAAATAGGAGGGTTTCAAAGTCCAAAAACCATTCGGAGTATGGATTTTGGGACCTTAAACCCTGCTATTTGGGTACTTGGACCCTCTGGGGCACCCTAAACCCTAAACCCCAAACCCTACTTCAGTACTGTAAAACCAGCCAAGACTTCCAACTCAATCCTGAAAGCGAGGTTTCAAACCCATGAGCACCCCCAGTTAAAGCCCAAGACAAACACACAACACTGGGGTTTGTTCCCTGAGTTCCTTTTCAGAAATGAGAATACTCCTGATTCTGGTAGCCTTAAAGTCTAGGTATTTAGGGTTCAGGGGTGGGGATTTCAGCGTTTGTAGTATTGTTGTTTATGGTTTGTTGCTCATTCGTGAGCACTCCCGTGAACAACAACAAGCGGACACCTCAACAACCTTAAGCTTCATACCAAACGGTACAAATTCACGTTGAACCTGCCGTACATCGGGAGAACAAATGTTTTGACCTGCTGGACTATCTTGTCTTGAGACGTTTTGCAGCGCACCGGAGCTCCGAAAAGTGCGATTCACGTGGCCTGGCCCGCGGCGTACTTTATACCCCGTTTTGAAGTTATACTACTTTAATTTTCCGGCGGAGTAGCCGCAAGATTCTATGGGGCAGTGGGGGGCTGTGTTCGACGAAAGAAGGAGCGGGTCAAACTTTCATCCTACCGCAGTATAAACCTCAGGCGGAGCATAAGACTTTCCTACGGTTGATGATATACACCCTGCACTACCCATATTAAGGAATATACCATAGCTCCCATAGTCAAGAGCCATTAAGGTAGTGCAGGATTTATACCATCAACCGTAAGCCCTAAACCGTAGAATTTCTCTTCCGGGCTGCAGTAGGAAATGGATGGGCTCTGAAGGCACTGCCAGGTCGTTGATGCGAACGAAGGTCAATTCAGCGACAATGATGTTGTTTTCGTCGTACCCTAACTCCGGGGTTTCGACGAGGAAGACGCCCACACGAAGGTGTAGGCGAGGAGGTAGCCGAAGCAAGGCATCTCCTTAGCTGAGGCTGAACGCCTGTACCTCAACAGTCGACGAAGCGTCCGCACCAGAGTGCCGGACGAGAAAGTAACCAGCCAAAGCAAGCCAAGTCCTTAGCTGAGGCGAAGAGCCAGCACCTTAGCCAGAAGGGAACGGGTCCCTAGCAGCCTCTCACACAGAGAGACCTGCCCTGCACCGGAGCAGTTCTGTGCTGAAAGCAGAAAGAGAGCAGGCACCACAAGGGCTTCGAGCTCTCAAGCTCACTCGTCAGACCTCGGAGCCCAAGCTGCGCGCTTGGAACGCGACGCCGCTTCAGCCTCCCTTATGCAGGCCATCTGCAGCAGCAAGGCCTCGTCGCGCCCTCTGCCTAAGGCCCGAGCGCACGCTGGCTCCGGGATGCTTCGTAGGTGTGCCAGCGCAGAGCATCTCCACATGACATGCTTGAGACTGGGGGTCTCAGCCTTGCCACAAAGCTCGCACCGATCCCGAATGGCACCTGAAGGCGTCCACCGGGCGTCTGTACTACACCCTCCAGCCATGCATGCGACAGCATGCCCTGGGAGTTTCATGGCTAGCTTATGCAAGCGGGCAACCAAATGCCGATTGATGACAAGGCCCTCAGCCCGGGCAACCTCAGCATCTATGCGGTCGGATTGAAGCCAGGAGCGAAACTGTGCAAGCCTCCAGGACTCTCGCAAGAGGTACAGTCCTCTGCCCCGGACCTGAGCAGAGCTCCTTAGCGACAGAGTGCCAGCCTCACAAGCGAAGACACCCCACTGACGGCCCATCCGCCAACCCCACTTGGGCAGCGCACGAGAAAGCAGGCCACCAACCTGCGTATTCTGAATCTGCACCCTGGCAGGGTCTCGACCTGCCATCCTTTCCCCATCAGCCCACCGGCCCAAAGCAGCGAGGGCGCGATGCGCACTGATGAAGAGCATGTCACTCGTATGTCCAAGCAGCAAGGCCCGCTGCAGAGGCCGGGACGCTCTGTCATACTGGGCATCACTGCCCTTCACAGCCGTCCGAAATGAAGCGATGTACGACTTACATTCCGCATCGGCCGGGAGGCGCCCATTCAAGAAAGAGCCCCAAAGCCTCTTGGCAGCAAAGAGAATCGTAGCCAAAGTGGTCTTGAATCTCTGAGAACACGGGAGGCATTGAAGCCTGCTAGCCACGTAAGTGGCCGGATCTTCCCTCTTCAGCTCCTCTTCGCTGCGATCCCTAGGGACCGGCCCGATCGAGACGCCCAAGACCTCAGCAGAAGCCCGAGCGGGGAACCCCTGTCGGAGCAGCTCTTCCTGAGCCGCCCTGGTGCGACCGAGCGTCTGCGTCTTGCCCGGATGCGTACGCATCCTGCTAACGGTCTCAGTGACGGCCCAGGCCTGCTGAGCTCGCAGCAAGTCCTGGCAGGACGGGCTCACAATGGACCTGTCGCAATTTCACGCCCACTGGTTTTTGACGATCTCGAAAAACCCAGGGATTTTCAGGGTTGCATTTGCCGGCCACATGAATTTCACGCAATTTCACGCCCAAAAGGCTGCCGAGCTGCAATTTCACGGAATTTCGCGGCCCTTATAATATAGCCGAGCTGCAATTTCACGGAATTTCGCGGCCCTTATAAGTGCTGAGCTGCAATGTATTTAACGGGCCGAGCTGCAATTTCACGGCCTCGAGTTTCGCGGAATTTCGCGGCCCGGAGCTGCAATATATAACTGGCCGAGCTGTAATTTCACGGAATTTCGCGGCCGTGCTATAGCTGAGCTGCCAGAAATGTCGCGGTATGTAACCCGAGCTGCAATTTCACGGAATTTCGCGGCCCTGTGCGGAGCTGCAATATAACGGGCCGAGCTGCAATTTCACGGACTTTCGCTGCCCTTATAAGTGCTAGCTAGCTTACAAGCCGAGCTGCAATTTCACGGAATTTCGCGGAATTTCACGGAATGTAACGGGCCGAGCTGCAATTTCACGGAATTTCGCGGCCTAAGGCCGAGCTGCAATTTCACGTATAGCCTGGGGTTTGGGCTGATCTATTAACACATACATATATGCAGATCGAGTGAATGCCGTCATGAGTGCCATTGTAAAGAAATGACCGGTTCAGGTTTCGGGCTGCTACTCCATGCGTGCTGTTTAAATTTTCGAGCCTTTAAAATCTACGGTGCGTCGCGTCTGTGCATCCATCTCACGAGCAGCAGAACTGACGTGCATGCATGCCAGTCCGTCGAAATCCGAGACGATCGCCAAGAAACATCTGTCGAAACGGAAAAAACGAAGTTGATAACAGAACTGACCTGCATGCATGCCAGTCAGTCTCCAAATATTATAATCGAATCCGAGACGATCGCCAAAAAACATCTGTCGAAACGGAAACAAACGAAATTGATATATATTGGTTCCGACTTATAGCCAAAATGCGCTCTATAAGTGCGCCCCTTAAGTGCGCCCCTTGACGTCGACCGACCTTTCTTGGTCAGCAACATCAGAAGAGACCAGAGTCACAGGGGGAGGAGCTTGCTGTTGACACCACGAAGCAGCCCCAGACACCGAGTGAACCCTGTGAACCCAGTCGCTCTTCAGCTTCCGCTGTCTATCAACCAGCCGCCCTTGGGCGCTCTGCAAAGCGACGCCCCAGTGTCCTGACCGACCGAGCCGCCTGCCGCTCTGGTTGAGGGACGCTTCGGTTCACAAGTCTGCCCTGAAGAGGCCCCGGCACAGGAGCACCGCGTTTGGTAAGGGTGAGAGCCTCCTGAAGTCTGCGAATGTGCCTTCGCAGCTGACGTTCCTCAGCGTGCTGTCCAGGGCCCGCAGCGTGAGTCCCGGACTTAAGGCGTGGGGCAGATCTCAGCCTTTGCTCAGCCTTGGTACTCTGCAAAAAGCCGGCCTGTCGAAGCCAGTCCTCTGCACAAGCATGCCACTGATCCCACGCAGTCTCGAGGTCCTGAGAGAGCTCATGCACCGCAAGTCGCCACGGCGGTGCAGTAAGCTCGTCGGTGTCGTGCCTACTAAGCCTGGGAGTCCTGGCAAACCGGAAGACACTGCCCGGTCTCTCAAAAGTGAGAAGGAGACGTGTGGAGGCGACTGTGTGGTCCCCATCCCAGGAGAACTCAGAAGAGCCCGAAAACCTAAGCGCGTGAGAAGTCCAGATGCCATCAATCGGCTCCCTCGTATGCCTAGCCACCGCCGCCAGACTAGCCCCGGTGGAGGACATGCTCTCAGAGAAAGTCCCACTGACCTGACTGCAGTTTGCATCAAGAGCCAAACACCAAAGCCTGCCTCTAAAGCCCTCAAGCTCTTGGACAAGGCGGGTCAGGTTAGAATCATCCTCTTGGTCAGGGACCCGATAGGCAGAGCCAACCGTAAAGCTTTGCTGAGCACCGAGCACCTCAGCCAAAGGCCATTGACAGTCAACGGCCGCGTTCTGGACTACAGGTCGGAGGGCACCCCGCCCCTACGACGGCCGGTTTGTCTGACATGCAACATGTTCCATCCCATCCGTCTTGCCAGATTAAGCGCAGCAGGCTCGGCGTGCGGGCCGAGGTTTGTTTCTTGCAATGCCCATAATTAATTGCAACACCTGCCTCGGCAGCGTCACTCATGAGACTAGCGGCATGCTTATGCCACGATCCTATGTTTTTGCTCCAAAGCGTGAGCCCCTCGGGCCCTGGATGCTGGGCTTCGCCCACGCGCTGTGCGCGGTAACCGCGCCTGGTGATCATCTGGGCCCCAGCCGGAAGCAAGAGATCAGCCATGTGACCTGCATACCTCAGCGGGGCCCCAAACCGTCAGCACGATTGTCGAGCAGCTGGCTTTTTCCAAAGCCCGCCAAGCTTCCTCCCATCCTTAGTCGAGGCAGCCTTAGCAGCATCGCGGGCCTTTCTGAGGGCTTTGTGGCATCCCAGCTCAGTGGAGGCCTTCTGCCTCCACTCTTTCCAGCACTTCTTTCTCTCTGCCACACTGACACTTTTTCGGTCGAGCTTGACCTTGGGACAGAGGTAAAGGGGGAGCATCTTTCTCGTGATTTCCAACCCACAAGCTTTGCATCTGTGGCACGCATCATACTGAGTTTTGCCTTGCTTGTTGGTAGTCGTACGCCAGCTCGTGAATTCCTCAGTGATGTCGTGCGCACCCGGCCACTTGGCCTTGGAGAAGGCCTGAAACACGAGGGCCCAACGTTTGTCATAGGAGGCCTTGGCAGCACATTCACGGGAGGCCGCATGAGCCAGACTCGTGGTGTGGCGACAAAGCCCTGCACTTTACATAAGTGCTGGCTTCTCTGGAGATCCGGGCGCAAAGCTTCGTCTGGGCCAGTGTACACGCGGAAAGAGCAGTAGGGGCAAGGCCACCAAAGTTTCCGACTCCCCTCTCCCTCCTGAGCAACCATCGGAAGGCCGCAGTTCACCTTGGTAAGTGTATAGGGTTGTGGCGAGTGCTACGGGCCTGCCTAAGTCGCAGGGTGGGCACACGAGAGATATAAGGCTGGATACCTTTCCTACTCTCAGCATCAGGGGCCTCAGTGTACGCCGCTGTGGGGGCTTGCTTGCGTTGTATGCGAGAGCGTTGAAGGAGGTACAGCCCTTGAGCACTCAGACTCGTAGCCTCTAGGGCAGACTGACCCTCAACCGCTCCCACACAGGAGTACGAGTCCCACGGCGCTACACTCGCAGCAGAAGCATCTTTACAAGACAAGTCTCTGAATCGAGAGGCCTCGTCCTGAGCAGCACGTTGCCTATGGGTCGATTGACCACTTGGTCCAGCGACTGGCACAACAGTGTGAACTGAGGGCATGCCAAGAGACAGGTCACCAGTAGACACGACCGTGTGAACTGAGGGAGTCGCGTCCAGTCTTGGCCTCTTGCTGCCAGAGGCCTGCCTAATAGCGGGGGACTTGCAGCCACAGCTGCCAGCAGACCCTTTAGGAGCACCTGCGGCCAGCGTCGCCCCACCCTTCTTCGCAGACGAGGCTTTCGTGACCACAGTGTGCACTGAAGGAGTGCCCGCGGACGCCACAGTGTGCACTGAAGGAGTTGCGCCCGAGGCAGCCTTGCTGGGGGCCCTGCTTGAGGCTGATCCTCGCCCTGCCCCTGAGAGGTCAACGACAAAGGTCGGCGTTTCCTTGGTCCATGAAACCGGGATCTGGGCATCCTTTGGGGGCAGTAACGCCGTGTAGCGTCGATCTCGAAGAATGACAACCGCCGCCTGCTTACCTCGGGCACAGCATGCGTGTCCGTTTCGAAATCGTGTCGCCAGAACGTACCACGACCACTCCTTGATGTCGGGGTTGTCTTGGCAGGGAGCAAAATGCCAAACAACAATAGGAATGCCTAATTTCTCAGCAGTGGCTTGTATGAGAGCCCCTTCAGCCCACGTGGTAGCCTTGGCAACATCCTTAAGCCATTCCTCAAAAGGCGCCTTGCCCTGAAAAAGGGGCCTGAATCTAGCCGTAGCCGTACACTTGTGGACATGCAGGGCAGCTTGCGTCCGAACCCATGCTTCATTTGACTTTGCCTTATCAGCCGAGATGGGCGGAGCATCAGCGTGGCAGCCTTGCTCATGGACCGCAATGCTGCGGAAAAAGCAATCTCCGATGCCTCCGGAGTCTACGTCCACCCAGCCCTGCGCGCAAGCAGTGTCCGGGTCATGCGCAGCAGGCGCTGAGCGCCCACGATGTTCATCAAGCTCTTGGTCGAGCTCTTCAACCTCAGCATTTGCACCATCCTGGTCTATTGCCGTGGCAGAGACTTCCTCACCCCCTTCGTCCTGATTGGGGCGCTCACGCGATCTAGAGCGACTGCGGCTGCGCGCCTGAGTGGTGAGGCCGTCGCGTCGCCCCTCCGCCCTATTAGTGGATGGGGCAAGGCGCGGCCTCAGTCATGGGCTCATCTGTTTGCGAGGGGACTTTCCTCGTAGGGCCTCGGACGTTCTGCAGGACTGTAACTTTCCTTGAGGTCTGGACCGCCCTCTGTACCTCAATTAGCCAGGGACTAGTTTCCCCTTCCAGCTCGTATCTCCAGCAACTAGGCTGCGGGTTAGCCGGCGGGGCTAAAGCTTTCACATGCCAAGTGCCTCGACGGTTTAGAAGTGACAGTGATCTGCTTCCATCCCTGGCCCTCCAGAAATTCATGCATGTCAAAATCACTCCAAAACCTGGGCGCACCTCGGATGACAACATGCCTGATTCGCTCAGGTTGTGAGTCAGTGGGGAGCCAGGTTGGGAAGCCGAGATTACTGCCTCCACCGGCCCTGTAAATCAAGCATTGGTTTCGTTCGAGGCCGAGCTTCACTGCCCGCCTGAAGTAAGTTTCCTCTTGCTCTTTCGGCTCACGGCCCGAAGTCCGCTCGACTGGAGAAGCTTGTCCGCTGAGGAGGCTTTGACCCGCAAAAACCCCACAAGGTCTCGGGAGAGAGTCTCGTCTCTCTTCCAAGTCCCACCCAGCAGCTCAGAGACTGCACTCCTGAGGACGCAGCTAAGGCCTGAACGACTTCACTTGGGCTGTCTTCAGACGTAGGGTCGTTACGAGACAGCTGCCGAAAACAGACCGGGGCACTGACCCTGATCGAGACTCTCTGCTCACTAGGAGCCGCAGCCTTAGCCACCTTCACAGCAGGCGGCAGCCAAGGCCCTCTGAAAGGCCCCACGCGAAGCAGAGCAACAGGTTCGAGCTGAGCTCCCTGCTTGCCTCGGTAGAGCGACAGGCGTGCCGGCGTCCCTTGTCCAGAGAGGCGCGCCTGTCCCGTAAGAAGAGCCGTGAGAGGCCCCGGCGATCCTGAAGCTGCCCAGAAAGCTTCAAGTTGGGCAAGAGCGTCCTCACTTGTCACTTCAACAACGTTGTCCGGTTGTTCTTCGTTGTTTTTGAAGGTTTCAACTAGGTGCGCAAACGTCATGATACGAGGAGTGATAGATGCATCCCAGTCTTGGGCGCGTAGGGCAGTAACCCTAGCACGCGTACCCCCAGCCTCAGCAGTCTTGGGAGGCTTAGCGGAGCCTCTAGCCTCTCTGAGAGAGGGCCAAGAGGACGAGTCAGTAGAGAGAACAACTCTTCTGGGAGGGGCCTCTTCACCTCGGCCTTTGGTAGCGCAGAGAGTCCACCAGCCAGAGGGGTCCACCCAGTAAGCCTTGCCCTTGAACCACACCTTCTTCTGGTTGGGCTGGGGAGAAGAGAGGGGAGGAGCCTTCGTCGGAGCAGGGGGAGGCTTTTCACTGACATGTGGTTCCCACCAGCCTGTGTCAGGATCCACCCAAAACAAGGAGCCTTTGTACCACAGTTTATGCTTGGGGGCTGAGGCTTCGTTCCGCTTGCGTTTAGTAGCCGCAGACCCGCCACTTCCGCCAAGCAGACTAAGCCTAGCAGCTGAGAGACTTGCAACCTGCGCAGCCGAAAGGCCGTCGCAAACTACCGCACTTGTGCTGCGCAGCCCTCGCACAACACGACTGGTTCTAGGTCTGAGACGGCAGCCTTTTCCACGTAAGGCCTCGACTTGTGGCAAGGGCCGAGCCAACAGCCTGCAGCGAACTCGGGGCCTCGCCAGCCGCGTCCGCCCAGCCCATCTGCACTCGAGCGCGCAGCAACGTGAAAGCTTGGGTTTAGGACGCTTAAGCTTGTTCAAAGACTGCCGCTTGTGACGCCTACGACGCCATCTCGTACGCAGCTTCTCTCTGCCAACTGAGGCCGAGGCTGCTGAGGAACCGACTGACACGGAAGTCAGTCGCACTTGACTTACGTCTCGAGGTGAGAGGGGTTCGGGTAACCAAACAGCAAGAAGCCCCAGGAAAAGCAACCAACCCAGGCTAAGAACCGGGTCACCCCAGACCACCTCGAAGAAAGAGCAGATCAAGAAGCCAAGCATCTGCGCGCAAGCCCCACAGATCTCAATGACATTCTTGATCTCGTTCTTGTAGTTCGCGCCCCACCATGGCATGACAGTCGGCACGGGCGTGGTGCAATTAATTACGGGGGCCCAATCTACGGGGCCGGTGTTGTAAAGCTCGTCCTCGAAGTACGGCGTAGTGCAGGAAGCGCCCGCACCGGAACACACGCACGAAACGACAAGGACGAAGCAAAGGAAAGGACGGAACGGGAACGAAGGCAGGGAGGGACAACTCAACGGCTGCCCCCGGCCGTACTTCTTTTCTTTAAGGGTCGCAAGGGAAGGACTCCCCTGCAGAGTCTGGCAATCATGCATCTTGTCTTTTCTTTTGATCATCTCTTGTTCTGGACCCAGTGGTCCGAATCGAGGGGTCTTAATTTCGCTCTTTTTTGTCTTTTCGTGTACTTGCAATCTCAAAACTAATTCTAGCGGCTTTCGCACCTGCGTGTAGAAGAACACGACCAGGCCCGCACCAACTGCGAGGAAGTAGCCGTCAATGATGCACCCCGTAGGATTCTACGGGGGAGTGGGGGGCTGTGTGCGACGAAAGAAGGAGCGGGTCAAACTTTCATCCTACCGCAGTATAAACCTCAGGCGGAGCATAAGACTTTCCTACGGTTGATGATATAAACCCTGCACTACCCATACTAAGGAATATACCATAGCTCCCATAGTCAAGAGCCATTAAGGAAGTACCGTAAGCCCTAAAGCGTAGAATTTCCCTTCCGGGCTGCAGTAGGAAATGGATGGGCTCTGAAGGCACTGCCAGGTCGTTGATGCGAACGAAGGTCAATTCGGCGACAAGACCTCGAGGAGTTTTCAGGCTCCTTTCCATGTGTTACTTGGAAGGTCGCGGGACGTAATAAGTAACTAGTTGTGTAATTGTAGACGTACAGGTACCATAATCCCAACTAGGCACCCACTTATAGGGCACCCATAGCTCTACTTATGACTTATACTTACTAAGTCCCCCGACCCCCCAAGTAGGGTCTTCGGGCTCAGGGCTTGAAGGGCTCCTAAAAGGCTCCTTTCGGTGGTTTGTATAAGCTTCCAAAACCCTGGGGATCCAAGGGCTAATAAAAAAGGCTTTTGGGCCCAAATACCATAATACATGATGCTTTCGGACTATATTGATCCCTCCTTGATTAAGTATGTGTTGGGCTCTCTGGGTGGAGCCCTCGTGATGCTCAAGAAACATAATCCCAGAGGCAATGTCCCTTAACTAAGTAATTGAGCTTCAAGGCTTGAAGCTTTAAGGTCCAGGAAGCTCAGGTATCAACAGGGGTTCTACAAGTGCTTCTACAACGGCTTCTGGATTTGAGACTGTTAGGGTCCCCAGTTGGGGTTTGGAATTCAGGGTTTTAGGGTGTAGGCTTTGAAGGCTTGCTGTTAGGGGTTTTGCATTAATAAGGGTTTCTGCGATGTGTCTCGATAAGGGCTTCTATAAAAGGGTGTAGGGGTTGGGGTTGGGAAAGTGTAGGATGGTTTAGGGATTCGGTTTCAGGGTTTTGTAGTATGGTTCGTGCTTCCTGTACCCAGACCTTCCAAAACCCCTTAATTATGGAATATACCTTATCCTTAATATGATTTAAGATATATGACTTAATTAAAGGGTTTTGGATCCCGACTCCCGGGTCGACAGCCTCACACATGAGGCTGGAGACGTGCTGGTGCCGCGAGCCTACTTGGAGGCGCAGGGGACTTCGTAAGGGTTCTTAAAGGGCTCCTTAAAGGGATCTCTAGGGTTCCTTAAAGGGATCTATGGGGTTTAGGGTTTAGGGTCTACTTGGAGGGGCAGGGGACTTAGTAAGTATAGGTTATAAGTAGAGTTACAAGTACCTTAACTGGAGTTACACCAGTTATAACCCTACTTATAACCCACTTAGTAAGCCCCCTGACCCTCCCAGTATGCAATTGCTCCGAAACAAAAGACCAGACCGGGGTTCGCAGCTTCTCCAATTCGGGTGGCCCTAAGGCCGCGGCCAGAAATGATTCGATTGGCCCTACCACTATGGGCTATTAGACCTTATGGGTACCTTAACCTACCCTTAATAGGGTCCTAATAGGGATCTTTAGGGTCTAACAGCCCATAGTGGTAAGGACGGCCAGTGATGATTCGTTTGGCCCTAAGGCCGCGGCCAGTAATCGAATAAGCCTGAAACATTCCTTGGGTGGCGGTAAGGGCCGTAGCAGGAGGAGGCCGCTGCCACGATGGCTCCCACCGGCCCCACACCGTCAAGCTGCCTTTGTTGGAGGTCGCTGTTTGCAGGCCTTTGATCGCCTTTTTGTGGGCGGAGCCTTGTTCGCCCGGCGAATTGTGCGCAGCGTTGTGTAGCACCCGATCTCCACCAAATCCTAAACCCTAAACCCTAAATCCTAAACCCTAAGCCCTAAACCCTAGACCCTAAACCCTGAACCCTAAGCCCTAAACTCTAGACACTCCTGTCTCCAATGCTTAAGCGTTGAGAGAGAGGACGCGGCCTCTTCTTAGACTGCCCAGCGCACTGACAAAGGTAGTAGGCGATTCGAGTCCTGCCCAGAGAGCCCAATACCCCTTAATTAGGGAAGATACCTTAAATCACAATATTAAGGGGCCCCTATTATTTAGGGTATATTCCTTAATTGAGGGTATTGGGCTCTCTGGGTGAGTGTCTCAAGGCCGCGCTTCTTACACTTGTGACACGCAGCATTCTCGGTCTTTCACTGCTTGTGCGTGGAGTCAACCAGCTGGTGGGCTGCGTACACTCCACGTGATGAATAATTAGGAAAGGTCTTACAACCCTTAGAAACACAAAGTTACTTCAGTATCTTTTTGCAGCATGTCCTGGATCGAAGCTCAATGCGAATACGACAAAACAAATTCAAGTCCAATGTTGTAAAACGCCTAGACTATGGTTGATGATATAAATAGGCATTACCCGTGATAAGGATTATACCACACATTATTCTATAGTTTAGAGTAGTTGAAAAGTAATGCAGGAATTTGTCACTAGTCATACGCACACCCTACCGACCAAAACAA
This sequence comes from Symbiodinium sp. CCMP2592, assembly GCA_905221615.1. Taxonomy (NCBI): domain Eukaryota; class Dinophyceae; order Suessiales; family Symbiodiniaceae; genus Symbiodinium; species Symbiodinium sp. CCMP2592. The sequence continues at coordinate 111,731 of CAJNDT010000762.1, read as the reverse complement.
GCCACATGCCAACCTGCAACCCCATGTAAAGCCCTCACCTCTCAAATCCCGAAGTCCTACACAACAAATCATAAACCCTGCTAGGAACCCTTATGGCAACCTTAACTAACCATCCTAAAACATCATGAACCTGACAGGGAGCGGTTGGTGTCGCCAGCTAAAAGGATCTCCTTCACGGCCTTGTACTGCTTCAGAAGCTTTGCCCCGAAGATCCTGATCATTGAACTCAGGCTTCTACTAATAACAGTTCTTTAGCGGACCTGCTGGGGATCTGTTTGGGTTGCTTAGGGCCTAGAGCTTCGTCCCAAAGATCAAGACAGGGGCTTCTATCAGGGACCTTCGAGGGATCTGCAAGGGTACTTTTGGTCTTGGGGAATTGGATGTTGGGCTTTTGTGATTTGGGCTTAGGGGCCCTGGGGTCAGGGGTATTGGGTTTAGGGCTTGGGTGTTGGTTTCATGATTTTGAGGGCTGTCCAACTGTGCGACGAGAACCGCGGGTTCAGAGATTGGGGCGGTTTGGGTAATATGAGGCGCGTCCTCTTATGCATGTTGCTGTCGGTGGCCAGGAAGACCTGCATCACAGCCTCCAGCGGAGCAACCTGGGCTCAGAAAAAATATTTTTTCTTTTTTTTGTTGAGGGCTCTTGTCTTGAATTTCGCATCGATGCCCGGGAGGCTCAGATCAAGAGTGTTGCAAAAATGTTGAGGGCTCTTTTCCGACTGCCGAACAGCTAGAATTCCTTACCAAAAAGACGGTTTAGGGTTTGGGGTTTGGGGGTTTAGGGTTGTGGTTTTTGAAACTACCCATAGGCTCTATAGTAGGGAGGTTATGGGTAGTTTTCAGACTTGCTGCTTGTTTAAGTTAAACAAGACTGACGGGTAATGAAAGCTGAAAATTAGACCGTTTGAAGGTTCCATAAGAACCTGAACAGTCTTTACACTGTGGTTCATCAGGGTTGTATTGATGGTGGTGCATACTCTCAAAAAGTCCCTGTTTCGGAAGTCTTGACTGTGGCAAGTTAGGGAGCGTAGCAAGGTCACGTGCACTAGCATCAGAAACTCCCATGACCCAAAGGGTCCAAGTACATAATCATCATATACTGACCCAAATCATAACCTACATATCTACTTTCCTAGACCCAAGTACCTAATTATTGGGTCCAAAGGACCCTTGCGGTTAATGTAAGTGTACTCTAGGGAAAGAGGGTGCTCAGGCTTGGGTTCTACGAACTGGTCATTATTTATGGAAGGCAGCTACAGCTCGCATGCCCAGTAACCTAGGAAAAAACAGGGCTTTTTGGAATTAACCTAGGACTACGAAAAGGGATACGGGTACTACTGGGCATCCTGGGCTGTAGCTATAGAATCTTGAACGGCGGGGGTAGTTCAAAAAGCGAGAGTACTAGGGAGCTTCAGGGACCGTAAAGGAGTGCTCGGAAAAGCTGGGGATTACAAGTTTGGGACCCGTTTAGGGTTTAGGGATTAGGGTCTCTTAAAGCTCCCATAATCCACCAGGAACCCTAAACCCTGCCGGTCTTCCTTGCCAGGAAACATCGTACTGCAGCAGAGGTATCTTGGACTGCTCCGCACCGCGAACGCTGTTCATCGACTTTTCCTCGCTGGTTAGGGCTAGGGCTTTGCGGGGTTTAGGGCTTCTTGTTTAGGGTTTAGTGTTTAGGTGTGTTTCATGCGCTTTGCTGAATTTAGGGGTTCATTGAAGGTCTGCTTTGTGCATTTGTATGGCAAGCTTCTCGTTAAAATGGCTCCTGCCAGTTTTGAGGCCTATGGTTTCGGAAACAATCGGGTTTTACTTGGGTCTTTAGGTTCAGGTTCATTTAAGCTTCCAGCTGACCTAGAGCTCCACTTCTTCTAAGGCAACATAGACGTCCTAAACCCCAAGCCACTTGCGCACAATCGCCCTAAATGCTACAGTAGAAGCCAGAGAGTTGGAACATAATTATCCTCATGCCCTTAAAGTAAAGTAGAGGGAATCCCAGCATGAATCATCCCAAATCGTAAACCGGTGTTCCAACTTTCTGGGATGCAGGCTAAAGACCCTCAAGCCGCTAAGCCCTAAACCCCTAAACCTAAACCCCTAAACAATAAACCCTACACCCCAAAGAGTTGCCAACGAAGGCTCCCGATGAAGGCTCATGGAAGCCTCACCCAGCTGTGGCCATTCCCAAACCTCATTCCGTGTTAAGGGTCACGGGTTTAGGAAGTAAGGTTAAGGGTTGTTGGCTTTCAGATTCAGGCTTTAGGGCTTAGGAATGAAGGTTAGGGTTGTAGGATTCAAGATTCAGGCTATAGAGTTTAGGATCCAGGGACCAGGGATTAAGGTTGTAGGGTTTACCTGTGACCCCAGACCCTACAGAATAGTACGTAGGCTATGACTCCGTAATTTTGGAGTAGAACCCTGAACCGGTAGGTCCCCCCATGTAGGGGTTTAGGGATTCCTTTTTAGGGATCTATACGGGCTCTTTTTTTAAAGGATTCTGGAGGTTTATTAAGAGTTTTTAGGGTTTGGGATGAAAGGTGGGCTTTGAATGCTCAGAAGCTTTCATGGTTCGGCTCTGGGGGCTCCAGGGTATGTATGTTTGCGTGTATGTACGCATATATGTATGTGTGTATGTATTTTGTATGTATGTACCTATATTGAGAAAGAGGGGGGAGAGAGAGAGAGAGAGAGAGAGAGAGAGAGAGAGAGAGAGAGAAAGACATATATATATATATATAGACATACATATGTATGTATACAGAGAGAGAGATCAAAAGGCTCGATAATATTGAGCATATACCCGTATAGTATGCACACTGTACAAACTTTGGCGTTAAAGTGATCCCTATATAGTTGAAATCCCCAGAACTAGCAACCCTCAAGAGGGAGCCACACCGACACACGCAGTGGGCAACTGTTCTCATGCTTGAGCCGGTCTGCAAATCGCCACACCAGTCAACTTGCTGTTGGAGGTGAATCCAAAGGAAACTCCTCAAGGAAACCCCGATGGTCCCAGCAACCCTAAACCCTAAACCCTAAACCCTAACGTGCGCACGTCTTCCGGAAGAGCAATGCGTGGAAGTGGAGGTTTCGGAGGCTGAGGTCTCAAAGGCCTCGTTACAGGCTGAGTCAGATGAACCTCTGGCGCAGCTGGCACCGGTACCGGTTCAAAGCGACTCGGCTCAGAGCTAGAATCTAGAAGGCCGAAAGTCCGTTTCAAGCTCACCCTCGGACTCCGAGATCTGGATAGCACCTTCTTCACCAGTAATATCAGAAGCTTCCGAAGCCACTGAATCCGGTGAAGGGTGCCAGAACCGATTAGTGCCGAGAGGTCTTTGCACACCACCTGGTCGAATCACTGGTGCATTCTCGCCTGCGTGCTCCACATAAGCCGTTCGGCGTCGCCGCGCACGACGACCACTGCAGATGCCACGCGGTCCACGAACATCGGGTGAGCGAGATCCCTGGTCCATGCACAGGCGGCTGGCACACCTTCGCACGTAGAACACCCGACAACCAGAACAAGAACACCGCAGAACAGAGCAAATACGGAACTGATAACCAATTGAAATCCCCACAACCAGCAACCCTCACGAGGAAGTTCACGGTGTCGTTGACCTGATCTATACAGAATGAGGGTTTCACTCGAATTCTTTGAGGGCCAAACGACATACTATATGAGCATGAGCACATGGACCCTTTTGGGGAGCATTTTACTCAACGATCCTAGATTGTATTTGCTGTAGTGTGCCGTTCTTGTAGTTGAGGGTTTGTATTTCCGTCCTGAACGAGCCAACCGAAGGGAAACCTTCAACGGTTTGACCAACACATAGGTATTTGAGCCCATCTTGTGAATTGCGGTCTGGGGAACACACCAAATCACGAGTTTCAGTGTTTTTGCTTCCACAGCACCCAAGATGACAAAAAGCCATGAAGCAGAGTTGCAAAACGCAGAAGCGTCCCACATGTTAGGATACCCAGTAACCTATGAATAAAAAGGCCTCTCTTTTTGGTATTGGGTAACTTTATAAGGAACCTAGGACTACAAAAAGGGAATAAGGGTACTACTGGGCATCCTAGTTTAGCGAGATTTCGAAAGACAGAGCAAAATCCGGTCCACACAAAGCAAAGAAGCAAAACTTGCCCAAAACAAGCCTTAACTCCGGACCTGAACCCTATACAGTTTCAATTAACCCTTAACATTGAGCCCTATGAACCCTTACCCCTAAACCTTATAAACCCTCAACCCTGGATCTTATGCATCCTCAACCCTAAAACCTATGAGCCCTATAGGCCCTAAACCTTGTAAACCCGTAACCCTAAACCTTATAAACCCTTAACGCTAAGCCTTGCACACCCTTATCCCTATAAACCTTATCTTAACTCTAAACCTTAATTATAAACCCTTGACCCCTTTAACTTATACACCCTCAACCCTATAAACCTTATAAAGCCTTAACCCTAAACCTTATAAGCCCCTGACCCTAGACCCTATAAGCCTTTAGCCCGAAGCCATGTAAACACCCAGCCCTAAGCTTTACCCAAAGATGCCAATACCACCTAATTAAGGAATATACCTTAAACCATATAATATTAAGGCTTCTATAACTTAAGGTATATCCCCTAATTGAAGGATATTGGGATCCCTGAATTTATGCCCTGTGCTCTAAAGCTTTGTTTATACACTCTTAACCCGAAAACGAAAACACCCTGAAGCCTATAAACCTTATATCATAAGCCCTTAACTCTGAACTTCTACATCCTTAACCCTAAAGACCTTAAAAGCCCCTAACTCCGAACCTTTTTATAAACTCTTAACCCAAAAACCACAACACCCCCAACCCTAAACCTTTTATAGGGCCCCAAAAAAGCACATAAGCAAAAATTAGGATAGGGATATCCCATATAAACCCCCTTATAATGAAGCCCAATAAGGTAGGGATATCCCTATAAAATGCTTATGCTTATGTGCTCAAAATATAAGCCCTTAACCCTAAACCCATAGCTTAGCCGAGGCACAGGGTTCGAGGCTTCCAGCGGGTCGAACCGTGCTGGCCTGATATGAACTCCGTTAGTTGAGCGCTTTGTACCATTGGGGGTTTGGGGTTCACGGCTTAAAGCTTAGGGTTTAAGGTTTGGGGTTTAGGGTTCAGGGTTTAGTGGGGTTTCATAGGGGTTTGGTGGGGTTTAGGGTTTAGGGTTGCTTTTTTAAAGCCCCTAATTCTAGCAGGGCCACAGGGGGTTTACGGACTCACCCCACCCAAGTCATGAACCCCACGTCTTGGTGCCCTCCGGTAAGCCCGAAACAGGTCAAAAGAAAAGCCCAACAATCCTGGAAAGAAAGTGCCCTACAAAATCCCATGCAACCCATTAGAGGAACCCTACAAGCCCCATAACACCACATAGAACCCATTAAAACAACCACAAAGCAGGCCCTACAACACCCTTTAGAGTAATGTTGTGCGCAGCCTGCCTAAGGGATCAGATCCGAAAAAAAACAATCTGCGAAATAAAATTTACGCAACAGGTGAAATGAAATGTGCGTGGAAATGTGAATCTGAAACAAGTGTACTTGAAAGGCGAACTGCACTGTGAACTACAAAAAAATACGAAAATTAATGCGAAATAAATGTGAAAAATGTGCAAAATTGTGACAATGCGCAAACATGTGAAATTATTCGCGAAACACAGGTTTGCGCATGTTTCAACTTTTCACAAGTTTCACATAACTCTTCACATTCTTCTCCGTGTTTCCACACTTTTGGCGCTTTTTTCACATTTTCCCTGGTACAATGCACTTTTTGGGGGTGGGGTGGGGGCTGGGCTGGTGGCCCGCGGCCCCAGCCAGCCCCCCAGCATAGCCCAGACCCAACCAGCCCCCACCCGACCTACCAAAAAGTGCCGTTTCCAGAGGGCAGATTTGAACAAATGTGGCAAAGCGTGGAACCAGGGCAACAGTGTGAAAAATGTGAAAGATTTGCGAACATGTGCAAATGAAAGAGGAGAATAGTCTCCTCTACTCCACTATCACAAATATTTCACTGTTTTCCACATGTCTTTCATACTTACTTCATTTACTTCACATTCTGGTCGGAGATCACATTTCGATTCAAATTTGGATTCACAGTTGCTTCACAACTTGAACTACTTTCAAAAATAATGCCGATAGGTAGGCCTGCACAACTTAAGTAGGGGATGGATGCATGCATGTATGGCGGATGGATGATGGATGATGGGTGATGGATGACGATGGATGGCGGATGATGGATGGATCCCATCGAACCTATTAGAAGCTGGAATCCTAAAGCCCTACATCCACTTACCATCCCAAGTGGAAACCCTAAACGGCCCTAAACCCTCAAAACATGAAAGGAATCCAAAAGCCTCCTGTTGACAGCTATCCAAGTGGCAAGAGCCCGAAGATGTCTAAAGTGCTGCCACTCCAGGAGGTCTGGTCCTTGCAATCGGCGGCTTGGGGTTAGGGAGCTTGAAGGGGTTACCCTAAGGCTCCGAAAGGGGTCATGGGCTTTCTAGGGAAGTTTAAGGGGTTAAGGTTTAGAGTTCTCTAGGGTTTGGGGGCTGGGGTTTATCGAATTTTGAGGGTTTCGGGCTTGGGGTTACGGGAAAAAACTCTAAGGTTTGGGGGCGGTGGTTTATGGATTTTTAAGGGTTTCGGATTTCGGGCCATTTCGGGTTGGTTCGGAGTTCTATAGAAGGGTACAGCAGGTTCTAGTGAGGCACGAAGGGTGTCGGACCCATGATGTATGGCTTAGGGTTATAACGAATTCAATGGGCTCTGAGTTTTACGGTGTTAGGGTCCACAGAACCGAAAACCCTTGAATCAAGCAGTATACCCTTGAGCCATATTCGCAGGAGCGGTGAAAGCTTCGGACAGGCACCGCCGTCCTACTCTTGATCCCCTGCCCACAGCACCCCTCAAATTTCAGTAACCCTAAACTAGTCATACACACCCATCTTTGTGCTTCCACTATTCCACAAAACCCTTCACCCCAAACACCCAAGCACCCCAAACCCTGCAAAACACAGCAGCCTGTGACTCCTCATAGGGTATACTCAGCAGCTTGTTGAATCTACAGGTTTTTACGCCCTTGCATTCCACCCTTTTAGTAAGCCGTCTAGCCCTAAGGCTCCGAAAGGGGTCTAGGGCTTTCTGGAGGAGTGTTCCGGCTTTGGGGGCTACGGTTTGGGATCTCACTACGAGGGTCCAAGAGCCTTAGGGGAAACCCCTGTAGTAGAGGAACCCTTCAATAAAGGAACCCGCAAAAAAACACACCCCATCCGAGTGGGCCTCGTCCTCCTCAAAGGCCAAGTTCACGAACGAGGACAAGTGATTCAGAAGCTCGTTGTAATCTTGAACCTTTGACGATGGCATTTAGGGTCTAGGGCTGCTGGCGAAGTATGATTCAGAAGCTCACTTCCTAAACCCTGAACCCCTAAACTCCACACCCCTAAACTCTAAACCCTAGTTTTCCTCACGCGGCAAGAGGCGGCTTATCCTGTTGCTAGTATTAGACATGTAAGGGCCTTATCAGTAAGGCCGCTGTATTAAAGGAGTCGGCAAGACAACTAGGATATCAGGCCAGGGTAACTAGGATACCGACTTGGAGAGATTATGAGCTATTCCTTCCAGCCTTTGCAACCAACATCCCTTGTTTTTTCTTTGAGAACTTCAAGGCCTATATCTCCCACTACAAGGCCTGTAGGACTGTGTGACTGTTTGTTACATTACATTATTACGAGCCTACACGAGAGGGGGCCTTACGACACGACGACGACGACGAAAACGACGGCTACACTGACGACACGAGGAACCTGGAACCCCAAGGCTGTAGGACTGTAGGACTGTGTGACTGTACGAGGAACCTGGAACCCCAAGGCCTGTAGGACTGTGTGACTGTACGAGGAACCTGGAACCCCAAGGCCTGTAGGACTGTGTGACTGTTTGTTACATTATTACGAGCCTACACGAGAGGGGGGCCTTTACGACACGACGACGATGAGACTGTTTGTTAAAAGAGGTCTTTTCATCACATCAGGCTTCCCTGGTTGTTGTCTGTCAGTGCAAAATAATTTCGAACAACAGTCTTCAGCCAGTCATGTAGTCCACAGTTCACAACCTGTTGTTGCTGTAGGATTGTGGGACTGTAGGAATGCAGGACTGTGGACTGTAAGACTGAAGGCCTGCCAGACTGAATTAGTTCAGCCACTCTGCATAGAGGCGGGACCTGGTTTTGTAGACATACCACATCTTTTCCCACCTTCTCTTTGAAAACTCCATCCTCGGTGTCACTGGTGGGTCCCCTGGTGGAGTCGACTGTGAGTCACAGTGCATGAGGAGCACCTTGGAGCGAAAGTACACGTCTGTGGCCTGAAACTGCTCAACCAGTCGTATGCGCTTTGCCAGTCGTGTTGCCATTTTGTCAGATACCCCCTCCTCTTGAGAATCTGTCTCCATGGCACTGAATAGCAGTGGAACTGAGGACCGGGAGACAAGCTAGTGTGCTATGAGCAGAAAGCAGCAGAAACAGTACAATATGTACAGGTCCATGTGCAGTCTACCAGTCTTGCAGTCCAACTATCATGATACAGGCTACCCAGTCTGCTATTTTGTGGTAGTAGATGGACTGTGGACTGTGAGACTGCACTGCCCGAAGACTCCTTGCAACATACGCAGACCACAACTGTCATACTTTTGAGATCTTGTCTCATGAGACTTGTAGTCATTGTGCAGTGGAGTTTTTCAGTCTTGCAGTTGAAAAGTCTGGTTCAACATATTGATTCTCTAGGACTGTAGAGGACTGCAAGACTGACTGTACTCCATGCACACTGCACAAGACAGTCAGTCTGTGTGCATGTGGCTATTGTACATGGGTCCCAAATACAGTTCAAAGTCCTTGGGCCCACAAGTGTGAACCTCCTCTTCAGCAGTCAGTCTGGCAGTGCAAAACCAACACAAACAAAACACACAACAGCTTGTTCTCAATCTTGGGACTGTAGACTGTGGGACTGCCAGACTGTGAGACTGCAGAAGGAAGTAATCAGTCCTGCATGCACTGGGCATACTCACGTAGTCTGGTCTTGAAGACAAAAAACTGTTTCTCCCAATCTCTCTTTGACATGTCCTCAATATCTCGTGGTGTCATCGGAGGACTGGGGAGACCAGGTCCAGACTTCTTGTTGTTCGAGTTCATATTGTTCGAGTTCATGTTGCCATCATTCTCTTTGGCAGCTATTTTGGCCACATTCGCTTTGGCGAGGTGATACATGTCGGTCTGCTTGAGATTGTTGAGAACTCTGCGTCTCTTGGACACCCTCTCACAGTATGTGAGTACCTTGCTGTCAAAAGGTACATCTCCGTCCATTGCGCCAGGGACTGTGAGACAGTGGGATAGTCTGAAGTCAGAAGCCAAAAAAACTGCTGGAAGGAATATATTCAGGGCCAGGTAAGTTTCTACACCTATAAGGTGTCAGTGTTAGGCAGGCCCCCAGTCCAGAATGTAGTCTCTTCAGGTGCAGGTCCACAGTCCCACTGTCCACACTGTCGACAGTGAGACTGTGGAACTGCATATGAAGTCCAGAACACCCAGCCTCTTTAAAACATACCTTCCAAGCCCACTCTGCCCCTCTACATCGGCGCTGCTGGTGCCGCTGCAGCAGCCGCTGTGCCCTGGTGCCCAGCATCTTGGACATCTTCCACGAGGCAGACCTGGGCAATCAGGTTTTTTCAGGGTTTTTGGAGCCTTATCAAACAAAGGAGGTCGACACGGCCTTGTCTTGAAAGTCTGGGTTTTTGGGTTTGTAGGGCTGTAGGACTGAGGGTTTAGGGGTTTTGGAGCTTCATAAAGAGGCTGACACAGCCTTGTCTTGAAAGGCTTTTTAGGACTGTAGGACTGTAGGCCTGAGGGTTAGGTTAGATTTTAGAGTAGTTGCAACCCTCTCTCCTGAAGGAGCCTTCTCCAAACCAAAGGCCGACAGAGCCTTGTCTCCAAATTCTTTAAACCCTAAACCCTAAACCCTTAAACGCTAGAGGGGTCCTTTACGACACGACGACGACGACCACGATACCAGACGAGAGCCAGAACCCCAGGGCCCAACCCTTAAATTCTAATAACTCTACACCCTAAATCTTTTAAAAGTAAACATGAGCTTGCAGCTCAGTGGGCTGCAAGACTGTGGCACTGACAGTGCAGCTACAACTGACAGTCAGTGCAAGAGTCAGTTTTCTCCGATGCGCCACATCTCTGTCTGGCTGTGTTAGCCGAGCTGACAAAACTGAGCTGGCAAAATCAGTCGAGGAACGACTATTTGTCGGGACTCAACTGCAGCTGCACCTACAAGCTCTACGTGTGCAGACAAGGGCCACAGTCTAACAGACCAACAGCAATAATGATTCATATGACTGGTGACTGTAGGACTGTAGGACTGTCTGGATCTTGCATCTACATCAGTGCAATGACATCCTTTGGAAGCTTGACTGTATCTTTCATACAAACACTGGGGTACATGCCCTTCAGCTTGTTGGCCTGGTCATCATACTCAAGGGCAAAGCAAATCTGGACCTGAGTAAGCTGGGACAGTACCACATAACTGGACAGCTTGGCAAAAGAGATCTCCTGCGGCGGGAAGGGACTGCTGCTATCCTCGCCTGGCTCTTCAATTGTACACTTGAGGCATGCCGGTTCCAAGGCCTTGACTGTCCACACAACATCTGTCCCCGTAGTCTCACTTTCACAACTGTGGAGGTACAACCCCACTTTTGGCAATCCTGCCATTGACATGGCATTGAGGATCCCCCCCAAGGCAGCCGGCTTCTCTGCATACTTCTGGAGCGCTGCTGGCAATGTGCTGCCATTCTTGGCCTTGAGCAAGGCTGCCGACTCTGCTGTGAGACTGTAGGCAATGATTGAATCAGAGCCTTCACTCAGCAAAGATTTGGCTTCATCTCCTCGCTTGAACCTGCCATGGACCACAAACATTTGGCCCTCCAGGTTCGAGTCTGTCAGGCCCTTGACATAGAGCTTTCCATCCTTGGACACAGCAAACTGATATGCTGTGATGCCAGGCGGCTGGCACCTGCCCATGTCTGGACTGATGGACTGTAGGACTGAAGACAGTGTCGATGATGCCCGGCTCGAGGTGTCCAACCTTGGAGATCTACAAATCAACATATCTATTTTGAATGTTTACAAAAAAGACTAAGCCCCAGGAAAAACTATGTGACAAATCAGAATGCCATCTAAGAAACTCCTGGACAGAAACATCTGCATCACGCTTCGCACGGATAGTCCCTGAAGGGTTGAACTCATCATTGTGCTTCTTCAGAATGTCAGGCCACGACAGTCCCTTCCATACCTCTGTCTCAGGCAGAGTCACTTTGTTGCAACGCTTCCCTCTGGCAACTGTGTCGATCAGAAGCAGAAGCTCATTGTTCGGGGATGGCAAAGTCAACTTGAACTCTGAAAGGTTCAGGGTCGGACTGCTCGACTGTGGGACTGGGGCCTGTATCATGCCATCTGGAAGCTTGGCCAAAGGGTACTCACCACGTCCAATGGCACCCTTGACATGCTCTGCAATGACTGACTCAATGTTGGTTGCCACCTGCTCCTTGAATCCCTGGTTGCCAACCCATGATGAAGCAACATAGGCGAAATCAGGCCAGGACCTGGGGGTGACTGCATTGAGACTGGCACAAGTCACAGCCAACTCTGCATCATAGGGTGCAACATCCTTGACAATCACAGTGTGTGTTCGGTTCATCTTGGTGCCCTTCACAGCTGCCATAACAAGGTCCATGAGAAAACTTTTGCCTGAAAACCATTGCTTGCCTTAGATGCACACACACACACACACAAACACACTCATCAACCCCACACAGCAGCCACCACTATATGTGGAAGTCAAGACTCGCTCCAAGTCCATATCTCCATTGGTCGACCCAGCTTGTGCAAATGAGAGGTCCTTGCTGAAGTTCTGCATCTTTGAACGTTCCATGCAATGCACCAACCCTGGGATTGCCTTCCTCTTCACAAGCACAGAGGTTGCAAACACATTCTTGGACTGAATGGACTGCAAGGACTGCGAGACTGTAGTAGACTGCGAGGAAGGGGACTGTAGGACTGGAGTCGCATCCTCTGCCCCCTCTGGAACACTTGCCTGCGGCAGCATCAGCCACAGCTCAATGCCCAAGTCACGTTCATCACTGTACATGCTGTCGACATCGAACAAGGCCTGTGCTTTCAGGATCACTGCATTCTCTACAGTTTCCAGTTCATATTTCCACATCTGCTGGTGGGCCAGAACCTTCTGCTCGCGCTCACTCTTGCTGACTCTTCCAACTCCATGCACCGGCTGGTTCGGGGGGACAATGACATACATCAGCGTGTTGGGACTGTGAGACAGTTCGACTGCGAGCTTGCTTGTGACTTGCTTGATGACTGAACTGGCTGCATTCCCAAGCATCGGAATGTTGAGGACTCCAAGGACTGGGACCTGCAACACAGAACACATGTGGACTATGCTGAATTAATTAGTAAACTTGTCTTTTCGAACCCAAGTGCCTGATGTGTCTCTTTGAGCAAGCGGCCAGCCACAAGACGGTGAGCAGTTTGCTCAAAAGACTCAGCAGCATTGCAAGTCTTGGCAACACCCACTTGAAAATAGACCTTCCAGGCTGCTTGAGGAAGCTCACTTCAAAATATACTTATTGGGGCTAAGGATCTAGACTTGAAAGACAACACATATTTGTTGAAATTAACTACTCTCCACCTGGTGATCTGACCATGCTGTGTCGATTGAGGACTGCTTTGACTTCTGCCACTCACACTCAGCAGCAATTGTTTGAACACTGTGGCGGTGGACTGCTGCTCGATGCACTCTCATCAAGTCCTGCTCCTTCTTCAACCCACGTGCCAAGATAATCAAGGACATAACTCCCTCTTCAGTCTCCTCATCCGCCAGGACCATGAGGTCTTCAGGGAGTGGGCTGTCTGACTGTGGGACTGTTTGACTGTTGATGTCACTGATCTTGAAATCAGATCTCATAGCAACAATCTCTGGGAGCAACTTGCTGTCCAACCAACCACAACGCCAGTTCTGCATGAGCTTCTCAAACTGTGGGCCTGTGAGACTGGCTTTGAGCTCGGACTGAAAGTGGACCATCAAGCATGCCATCACATACACCTCCTGCTCTTTCCCGGCATCTCTGAAACCACTGCAGACTGCCTGCTGGTGAATAGGTGGGGTCTGATTTCTGTCCAAGTACTCCTTGATCTTCATGTCCCACTTGTTCTGCATCCGGACAAGTGTTTCCTCCACCTTGGCCCAAGAATGCCTGCAAATCTCATACCACAATGGGTTGGCCTCCCTCTGAACTCGAAGAAGCCCGATCTGTGGCTTCGCAGGATTGAAGTGAGGCAAAGCAATGCAGCCCAGAGTGATGGCTGTGTACTGGGGGGCCTCTGTCCCCCAGATTACTTTCAGTAGCCGGCGTACAGAGTATGGCGCCTGGTCGAACACATACAGTGCCGAAATCTCATCCGGGTTGACTCTGGACTTTCCCACTGCTTGCTTGTTGTGCTTAGAGATGGCCTCTTGGAGCAGGTCGTGGCGTGTCTTTCTGGTTCCACAGCTCTTTTGTGAGACACAATCCGGTCGAACCTGAATGGGCTGCAAGACTGAGAGACTGCAAATCATTCAACCCTACACATGACATCCAAACTACTGTGTGTGAGCTGAGATCCCAACAGAAAGTGCATGTTGGCAATTGACGGTCTTGATCTGGAACTGGCATCAGTCTTGATTCTGAGACTGTCCAAGGACTGCGCTTCGACTGACTGCTTTGGGTTGCAAATGCCAAAGACACCTGAGCTCTGAAACAGGGCCAAAAATCAATTGATTGAATCTTCAAAAACAAACAGACAGCTTCATCTGCATGCAAAAAGATTTAATGCACTGAGACAGGAAGCACAAACACTTGAGAAGACGACGTGCAAGTTCCTGCTTGACATCCTCTGCCAACAAATTGCCACTACCCATCCAGTCCAGCTTGATGGCTGTCCAGCACAGCAGCTGACAGGCCATTGTCACAGAGGAGCCAATACTCAAGGCAATTGTGAAATCATCAATTGGTCCCTGGCTTGGAAGCAGACTGTTGGCCGCTGCAGCTGCTGAACAATGCTCGGGACTGTTGGCCTGTGTGACTGCACGTCCTGGTGTCCATTGGTGTGGCCAGTTGAAAAGCACTTCGAGGGGGTATTTGTCTGTCTCTGCACCTGAAGTCACCAAGAACCGCTGCATATTGTCTCTGATGCCATGCAGAGGTGGTGCACCTTTCACATGTGAAATCTCAGCAAGACCCAGCTGCCACAATCGAAGCTTGAAGACTGTGGGAGATGAAGATGGACCTACCCCAGTTTTGTAATTTTGCACATCAGGGTAGAACTGCTCATATTCTGTCGACGCAGAGAATCCCACACATTGGGAGCAGTCCAGGAAGAGGCCTCGAAGGGCCGCAACATGAAGTTCACGCTGCTCTTGAGTTGCAACCTTTCCAGAAAGCCACTCACAAACATCTGTGTAAAGAGCACGGCCATCAGGACCTTTGTGGTCAATCTCAGATTTCAGCAGTGCCATTGCCTCCTGAAAAAGTGTATGCATAGAAGCAGGTGCAACATTGGCATTCTCCTCTGCCATGCTGCCTGCAGGACAGTAGGACTGCCTGCCTGACACTGAGCAAAATGCTCTGCATTTCCAAGCAGTTCAAATCAACATCACAGCTTCACTGACTCTGGCAACAAGAAAATGCAAAGCAGTGCACAGTTTGGCATTGTTGGTCTTTTCACACGGTGTACACCACTTTCACTTCATCCCAGTGAGACACATGCTGTGCTTGGCCACAATACCTCACCAAAGTAACCACAAGAATTATGCAATAACTTGCTACAGTACACAGGACCTTCAATCATGGTGAAGTATCTTCAATCATGGTGAAGTATTTCTAGGGCCCCCTGCCTACCAACTGTTGCTATCCAACAGCCACAGGTCAAGGTTCAGGAAACACAGCAAATAATCAAATTATTCTGTACCTAAGCCTCTCACACAAGACATCTACAGTCTCTGGACTGTCTGACTGTGAGACCGAGAGGCAAACACAGATTCCCCATGAAAAGTGCTCAGCAACTTCATGCCGACACACATGGTCAGACTGCAAACTTCCACACTGTTGTACATAAAGAGCAACAAAACTGCATGGCCCCAGGCTGCAATCAAAGCTGGTAGCTGACTGTTAGCCTGTGCGACTGCCGGACGGCCCAAAGACCCTGCTCAATCTTCTTGCTGACTTTTGGCCTCTGTGACTGCTCAAAGACCCTTCTGAATCTTCCTGTCGTCGAGCTCTTCCTGGAAGAACATCCGAGCATCCTCTGCAGTACGTGTCGGAGTGAAGACAGAGTACCAGAGACGCTCATTGGCCTCCCTCCAGTCACTCTTTTGGATCATCTTGTAGAAGGACATGCGCTTGACCAGCCAAGTCCTCAAGCCTTTGTCAGAGCGCTTCGCTTCTGGACGGCGCCGCCCAGCAAAGGTGCTCTTCTTCGGCCACGAACTGTGCTTTTTGGAGTCAAGACTCTCATTGTCGGAGTCAGTCTCACCGTCATCATCGTCGTCCTTGGCATTCTCGTCCTTGGCCTCCTCGTCCTTGGCAACCTCGTCCTTTGCATCCTTAGCCTTCTTGTTGTGATCATCCCGGGAGTGTGCGACTGCAGGACTGTGGGACTGCAAGCC
>CAJNDT010000762.1:0-95833 GCA_905221615.1 Symbiodinium sp. CCMP2592 | reverse complement strand
GGCCTCTTGGAGCAGGTCGTGGCGTGTCTTTCTGGTTCCACAGCTCTTTTGTGAGACACAATCCGGTCGAACCTGAATGGGCTGCAAGACTGAGAGACTGCAAATCATTCAACCCTACACATGACATCCAAACTACTGTGTGTGAGCTGAGATCCCAACAGAAAGTGCATGTTGGCAATTGACGGTCTTGATCTGGAACTGGCATCAGTCTTGATTCTGAGACTGTCCAAGGACTGCGCTTCGACTGACTGCTTTGGGTTGCAAATGCCAAAGACACCTGAGCTCTGACACAGGGCCAAAAATCAATTGATTGAATCTTCAAAAACAAACAGACAGCTTCATCTGCATGCAAAAAGATTTAATGCACTGAGACAGGAAGCACAAACACTTGAGAAGACGACGTGCAAGTTCCTGCTTGACATCCTCTGCCAACAAATTGCCAGTACCCATCCAGTCCAGCTTGATGGCTGTCCAGCACAGCAGCTGACAGGCCATTGTCACAGAGGAGCCAATACTCAAGGCAATTGTGAAATCATCAATTGGTCCCTGGCTTGGAAGCAGACTGTTGGCCGCTGCAGCTGCTGAACAATGCTCGGGACTGTTGGCCTGTGTGACTGCACGTCCTGGTGTCCATTGGTGTGGCCAGTTGAAAAGCACTTCGAGGGGGTATTTGTCTGTCTCTGCACCTGAAGTCACCAAGAACCGCTGCATATTGTCTCTGATGCCATGCAGAGGTGGTGCACCTTTCACATGTGAAATCTCAGCAAGACCCAGCTGCCACAATCGAAGCTTGAAGACTGTGGGAGATGAAGATGGACCCACCCCAGTTTTGTAATTTTGCACATCAGGGTAGAACTGCTCATATTCTGTCGACGCAGAGAATCCCACACATTGGGAGCAGTCCAGGAAGAAGCCTCGAAGGGCCGCACCATGAAGTTCACGCTGCTCTTGAGTTGCAACCTTTCCAGAAAGCCACTCACAAACATCTGTGTAAAGAGCACGGCCATCAGGACCTTTGTGGTCAATCTCAGATTTCAGCAGTGCCATTGCCTCCTGAAAAAGTGTATGCATAGAAGCAGGTGCAACATTGGCATTCTCCTCTGCCATGCTGCCTGCAGGACAGTAGGACTGCCTGCCTGACACTGAGCAAAATGCTCTGCATTTCCAAGCAGTTCAAATCAACATCACAGCTTCACTGACTCTGGCAACAAGAAAATGCAAAGCAGTGCACAGTTTGACATTGTTGGTCTTTTCACACGGTGTACACCACTTTCACTTCATCCCAGTGAGACACATGCTGTGCTTGGCCACAATACCTCACCAAAGTAACCACAAGAATTATGCAACAACTTGCTACAGTACACAGGACTTTCAATCATGGTGAAGTATCTTCAATCATGGTGAAGTATTTCTAGGGCCCCCTGCCTACCAACTGTTGCTATCCAACAGCCACAGGTCAAGGTTCAGGAAACACAGCAAATGATCAAATTATTCTGTACCTAAGCCTCTCACACAAGACATCTACAGTCTCTGGACTGTCTGACTGTGAGACCGAGAGGCAAACACAGATTCCCCATGAAAAGTGCTCAGCAACTTCATGCCGACACACATGGTCAGACTGCAAACTTCCACACTGTTGTACATAAAGAGCAACAAAACTGCATGGCCCCAGGCTGCAATCAAAGCTGGTAGCTGACTGTTAGCCTGTGCGACTGCCGGACGGCCCAAAGACCCTGCTCAATCTTCTTGCTGACTTTTGGCCTCTGGGACTGCTCAAAGACCCTTCTGAATCTTCCTGTCGTCGAGCTCTTCCTGGAAGAACATCCGAGCATCCTCTGCAGTACGTGTCGGAGTGAAGACAGAGTACCAGAGACGCTCATTGGCCTCACTCCAGTCACTCTTTTGGATCATCTTGTAGAAGGACATGCGCTTGACCAGCCAAGTCCTCAAGCCTTTGTCAGAGCGCTTCGCTTCTGGACGGCGCCGCCCAGCAAAGGTGCTCTTCTTCGGCCACGAACTGTGCTTTTTGGAGTCAAGACTCTCATTCTCGGAGTCAGTCTCACCGTCATCATCGTCGTCCTTGGCATCCGCCTCCTCGTCCTTGGCAACCTCGTCCTTTGCATCCTTAGCCTTCTTGTTGTGATCATCCCGGGAGTGTGCGACTGCAGGACTGTGGGACTGCAAGCCTGCATCTGGGGTCTGTGGGGCTGCTGCTGGGCTTTGGAGCTCAGCAGGTGTGCCAGAGGATGCAAATTCGACACTCTCAAACGCATCGAGCTCCTGCATGGTTGGGTTTCTCAGATCGGCATCAGGATCTGCACATCGTGCAGCAGGACGCTTGTTCGTGCTCTTTGCTGCTGCAGGCCTCTTCATGGTAGAAGCAGGGCGCTTCTTAGGTGCAGCCTTGGCCTTGGCCTCTGGAGCTGTCGGACTGCTGGACTGCTTGCCAGAGCCCTTGCCACCCTTGCCACGGCCTTTGCCACCCTTGCCACGGCCTTTGCCACCCTTGCCACCACCTTTGCCACCCTTGCCACCCTTGCCACCACCTTTACCGCCCTTGCCACGACCCCCCTTGCCATGACGAGCCTGTGCTAAAGCAGCAGCCTTTGCCTTGGCTTCTGCTTTGATCTTGTTCCTCTCTTCTCTGGCTGCTGATTTCCCATAATCCACACTCAGGCCATGAGTGGGGTCGGACAGTGGGCCTGCTGTGTCACGAGCAGACTCTGGGCCTGTCGGACTGTCAGACTGCAGGCCTGTCGGACTGTCAGACTGTTGGCCTGTCTGACTGTCAGACTGTGGGCCTGTAGAACTGTCAAGCTTGCCCATGGCCTTCAATTTGCTGGTCTCTCCAGCAGTCAGCTTCCCATCAAGTTCGACGCACAGAACCTTTTTAGACACCACAGCCACCGACTTCTGTTCTGCTTCCCGTTCCTTCCTCAGCTCAGCTGGGGACGGGATAGGATCCTGGAAAAGAGCTTTGCGAGGATTTGGTGAAGGAGTGACGACTGATGACGAGCTCAAACTTCGCAAAACAGACGGGTGCTCTTCTACTGATGCTTCTGACTCCTGGCTGAGGGGCACCACATCAGCCATACAACCACCAAACATGGCCGGAAACTACTACAGTGTAGAGAGCTACAGTCAAGGGGAACAAATCTACCAAAAAGTGTCTGCAGGGGCACCATCACAATGCATGAGAGAGTGGCAGCCAAGTGCAAGAACTGCTTGGCACAGTATCATTTTTGCACATCACAGACAAATCACATAATGCTGCAGAAGCCAAAATTCTATGAGGCCCATGGGTCCGATTCAGAACCACATGTCTCAATGCCGAGCTGGGCAGACTTAGTCTGAAGCCGTTTCTGCATCTTGGTTTTGCCAGCTGGTTTCTTAAAAACCTTCATGGCTGTTTTTTTTCTGTACAGTCTTCTTTGCTGCAGGTCTTTTCTTTACAACTCTCTGTACACCTCTGTGAGACTGTGGGCCTGTTTCTGGGTCAGACTCGCCCCAAGGATCAGACCCTGCAGCAGACATTGCCCGCCGGACTGTAGGGATTGTCGGCTGTGGGACTGTAGGGGCTGTAGAGACTGTAGAGACTGCAGGCCTGTTGCAAAACTTCTGCCAGGCCTTGCAGATGGCCTCTCCCATTGCAGCCGGATACAGACCACTGCCTTTGAGGTCGTCTTTGCCGGTCTTGGCCACAGTGCCATCTTCAAGTTCCTTGGACTTCATGAGTAGAACATGATCTGAACATGTGCACTTCCAAATAGCATCTTTCATCCACTGCCCAGGAGCCATGAACTTGTAGACTTTCTTGTATGTGGGTTTTTCATCCACATATGCACATCTCGGCACATAAAAAAAGTTCAACTTGCAACCAGGCACTTCAGACAGTCGATCAATGTGCTCTTTCAGGAATGAGAACATAGTGGAATTCACCGGGTTCTCAAAGATGACGTGGAGTCCCCTTGCCCCACCGAGCACCAGTAAGAAAAAAGATAGTCCTTGGGTTGGCTCCCTACACACACTTCCCACCCAATAGTGACTGACGAGACAAGACATCTCTATTGCTTGCAAGTATCTGGCCATCAGGTTTCCTGCTCGGACTTTTGGGTTCTCTAGATCACCAGCAAAATTACCCTTCTTCCTCTTTGTCCAATGGATACAAGGGAATGAGAACGAGCTGCAGTCCGGTGCCAAGCAAAGCAGAGCGCCTGCTTTCCTGAGTCAACAAAACAGACAAAACAGATGAAGAGTGTATCCCTGATTCTGGACAGACAAGTCTCAAACGAAGAACCATCTTCACAGCTTGGAAGAAACCATGTGCTGTCAATACATCTGACTGGTGGCTGTTGGTGTAATCAAAACTGTCGGCAGCCAGACCTGCACGATGTGCAGCTTTCACAATTGCTGTGGACACACTGAAGATCTCCACGACATCGAGATCACAGGCCTGTTCTGCCATTGTTGGCACTTCCAGAATTTCAAGGACTGTCCAGCCAAACAATGACATGGTACAAGCAAGAGCCACATCTCGCCGAAACATGATTTCTCTAAGCTAATTCTCTACAGACAGATGGCCTGCTGGACTGCAAGCCTGCTTCTTGAGCACAGGAGACCAAGAACCATGGTGCCGTGCCTCTCAGACAGATGCTGTAACCACAGTATAGGCCTGCAATGTTTTTTGTTCAATGTCCGAAATTGATCATCAGCTGCCAGGAGCTACTCAATAGCATTGACAGGCAGTGAGACTGTCAGGTCGACAGACAAATCTCAGCAGCGTTTAAAGCGCACCATCAGGTTCCAGCAACTACTCGGCAGTATTGGAAGCTGAGCATGTCCTTCTGGCATCATTCTGAAAACACGTGGGGCCTGGCTCAGAAAAGAAAGATGATACACGACATATTTTCGATCCATCATCAAAGCATTGAGTGCCTGGGCTGCTTTGGGCAGCATGTACTTGCCAGCACACAAATCTGCCAACATGCCATATGTCTTCAACTGTGCCTCAGTCAGAGGGACCATTGCATGAACAGCTCGAGGGCTTGAGTCCCTGATGCGAGAAAGACGTTCTGCAGATACTACCAGCAAAGGTGGTTGACTGAGAAGCAAGTCCCTCACATACATCTTCACACATATGTAGACAGAATGAGGTTCGACACTCTTATCCAGCATGTTCCGGTGCCTCACAGACAAGCAGTCCCCTGTCACCATAATGAAACAATGTGGGACTTCAGGGCTTTCTGTTTGTTCGCCACCCCGATCCAGTGTTCGAGGCCGGAAGGAGTTGTAGAACTCAACACCCATTGGTGTCAGCCAGCTGTCAAAATTCCGGACACCAGACACATGTCGAGCAAGAAGCAGACCACGTGGAGCTGTGTGACTGCTGGACCGTAGGCCTGGAGCTGGGATGTGATGCCCCCAACAAAAACCAAATTGCATAATGGAAGAAAGTCTGCTACTGTGACAATCTACACAAGGGGCCTGCTTCGATGTAGTCCAAGATTTCTTGGGGTGTCTGCCAAGTGGACTTGCGCTTCATGATGGAGAATACTACAGCAAAAAGCTGATCAATATCTTCATGCGTGTGTCCCACCATAAGGTGGAATAGAGTTGCAGACTTGAACAGCTTCTTCCCGACCAAGTAGGACAGATATCGAATCACAAACTGGTTCTTGGCACTTTTCACAGTGTTGTCAGCCACAACCACCAAATGTGCAGGAAACACACGCTTGGACTGCAGACTGTCGGACTGCAGACTGTTGGACTGTGGGCCTGTCGGACTGTCAGACTGACACATCTTCCAAATATTCTCAATAGATTGTGAGAGCACTTCACAAAAATAGTCTGCACCTCCAATGATGTTGGGGTTGGCCATGTACAAGAATGTCCCCCATCCGTGGGCAATGGCACCAGTAAATGTGACTGTCGGTCTGGCAACACTGTCTAACTCATGTGGGACTTTGCGGAAACCCCATCTGGGCCATGCAAATTTGCTGTGGTCCATGTCATCAATGATAATTGTCAGAACAGATCCAGATCCACATGGTGGCAAACCATCATCTGATGGAGAATCTGCTTGGGTTTGGGAAGCAAACCGAAGTGACCAGTACAAAACTCGGTCTTCATATTGTTCCTGATGATGTCTGCGTAAGGTCTTGGCAGCCTGCATCTTTTTGGACCACGAGACTGCAGGACTGTGGAGAATAAGCTGCAGGTCAAAACAGATCTGACACTGTTTGTGCTGAGACTTCTCACGCATACGCAGCATGTTTGACCAGTGACTGTTCCATCTTCTGCGAAAAGTGTCATAAGACGGAATGTCTGAACCAAACTCTGGGTGTGCCTCTTGCAGGACACTCCACTCTGCCTGAAATTGCCAGTAGAGGTCCGAGATTTTGCACTTTTGGATGTATCTTCTGGGGAGACCACCTGAAGTACCCAAGCATGAGGCTGTCACTGGAGGAGAAACATGGGCATAGAGGCTGTCCTGTCAACATTTGAACTGGCAATGGTCTGTCACACAATGGCAATCAAATTATAAATTCAACCAAACACAAACTGAAATAAAATGTGATGATCTGCAGTCCTGGTCCCATGGGTCGTCAATGACAGCCTCGTCGTCCTCTGGCATTGACTCGGCCACAGACTGGTGCAACTCCCGGAAAAAGTGGTCGCATTTGACTACAGCATATGCTTCTTTGCACTGCTTCCCAAGTTTGTGACCAGCAAAACCAGCTCTTCTTCCGTCTGGAACACCCTTGATGTATTTACGCATGGTGGATTGGCCACAGCCAATCTTGCGGCAGAAATTCACAAAACAGACTTGCCTGTCCCCAATCACATAACTCCTTGAAATCTTCGGGACTGAAGGACTGTGGGACTGTTTGGAAGTTCCACTCTTCGCATCTGCAGGATGTTTGGTCGAATCACACTCACCATATGTGGACTGCAGCAGATGCACACGGTCCTCTGACGACAATTGCCAAAAATCCAGACACAGTGCCTGCAGATCTTTGAGACACAAACCCTGTGCAGCGCATGCTGGAAAACTACAGTTCGGTCTTTTGCAACTCTCTCGCCAACGAAGACGAACTTTCTCTGGATCACAGCCATTTTTGTCGTAACTTGTCAGTTGTCTCGGGGCTGCAGCTGAAGCTAAAAGCCTCGAACCCACTTCCAATCCAACAGGTCGACTACAGGTCTGTGACGACTGCCCATTGTTGTCCCATGGATCATCTTCAAAACCAGGACTGTGGGACTGCAGTACTGGCGACTGCTCTTCCCACGGATCAGAATCTTCAGATTCCCAAGGATCTGAATTTTCCTCACCCCATGGGTCAGACAACTCCTTGTCTTCTTCTACAGACTGTCTCTTTGCTTTCTTTTTGGGGCGTCGAGTCTTTGGGGGCATTCAGGCTTGAACCAAACATTGTGCACAAATGTTCTCGCACAAACACAGAAGACAAATGTGCAACTTGAAGCAAGAGTCTCTGGACAGGCATGTTTACTTTTGGCACAACTCTAGGTGTCATGCTTCGAGGCTTTGGAAGCCTTCAACTTCTCAAGCTTTGCCTGTAGTCGCTTCTCGCGCGCGGCTACACGACGTTTTGCTTTAAAATCTCTGGTCTCCTGCTGAAGCACTTTGCGCACTTGCACTGCAGGATGCCGAGACCAGAGTTGAACTGACTGTATCATTGGCAGGCTATACTTCTTCATTTTAGAAAAAAGGCACGTCTTTGGAAGACTGCAGGAGTATCTGTGCATGCAGTTGAATTCTGGACGGGGGCATCTGAAAATGAATTAGTGAAATCAAAACTGCCTGTGGCAGCCAAAAAACTGGAATCTGTCTTTTCGGGCAGTTGTGCCATTTCAGGCAACTCTGCCTCTTGCAAAACTGGAATGTCCTGCTCGACTGCAGGACTGACAGGACTGCTAGCTTCCTGTAGTGAAGCTTCATCAGTTGCTACTGATACTTGATTTCTAGGCCTCCTAGGTTTTCTGGGTTTCGAGGATGTCATAGACAAAAAACGATGCCGAACAGCAGAGTCACGAGGTGCATCTTCAGATTTGCAAACTGTAACATCTGAAAGCCACTGGCCACCAATTGCTCCGGGCTTCTTCTGAATAATTTGCTGCTCTTGCAATGGACTCCATTGCTGAAAACCACCAAACATATCCTGGGATCATGGTCATAATAATATTACTAAAGAAGACACGCAAACACTCTGCCCAGGAGAGAGAACGAGAGAGAGTTGCTTTCTGTCTGTATGTGTAGTATATAATAATTATATTATATAATGGAGGAGGGGCCTTGAACATAAATTTTTAAATTTCACTAAGATTACAAATTATCTACCTAAACCCCTACAAGACTTACTGGCCATATGCTGTCGACTGGTTGGAGACTTGCTCTGCAAATGGAGAAATCGAGTTGCTGAACCACAGTAGTTGCCCACCCCAGCATAGGCCCCCAAATCCTGTTGCCAATCCCAGCGTAGGCCCCAGATTCCCGAAGTCCCAGGGCCGTGACACCAGCCATTTTGAGATCTGGAAATAACTGGTTTTTTCCAGATCTCAAATGGGCAACCAACTTGTTCCAGATCTGATATTGGCAACCGATCCCCAATATGAGATCTGGAACAAGTTGGTTCCCCATTTGAGATCTGGAAAAAACCAGTTATTTCCAGATCTCAAAATGGCTGGTGTCACGGCCCTGGGACTTCGGGAATCTGGGGGCTACGCTGACACTTATTGTCTCGAGCCAAAACAATTTCTGCTTAGAGAATGATACAGAAATGACTACCTTTATGCTGTTTTGCCAAAATGGGTAAGAAACTTAGTTACCCTCTGCTTGCAGTATGCACTCTAATACCCCCAGGAAAACATAGGATTCCTCGGTCCATCTATTTCACAGTGCGCCACAGTCCGAGATTCCTACAGTGGTTGTGCTCAAAACACAGTCCTACAGTCTTACAATGCAAAAAACAGTAAGGCTTAGAGTCCAAAACAGTGTCCAGATGAATTGAATTAGATTGGAATACAAAAAAATCAGACTCAGTCTTAATACTTCAGCTGGTACAACAGACTTGGTACCAGCTCGAGAATAAAGAAGATAGTATGGCACCAGGTCAAGAATTTCCTGTTAGATTTTGTTGTGGAATCAGAATGATCTTGGGTGGGGCCAAATGGGAAATTTTCGCTTGTGAAAACAAATCACAGGTCAGTGGCCCAAGAAGAAAATACATGGCAAAAATTTTAAATTAGAAATGAACTTGGAGTAGATGTTGCTGTGTCACAAGTCTGTACAGTACTGTTTGTCATTGCACCACACATACTTATTCCCGGAGTTTTACAGTAATATTAAGTTAAGTCAATGTATGCCTTCAGAATTGAGGCAGTCTTTTCTCTGGGGTGCTCAAGATTACAACAAAGCCAATGGATGGATTTGATTCAATGATATGTAAGGAGAACCCATTGGGTCAGTTAATTTGGTTTTTCATTCCAATTTCATGGCCAACACAAAGCACCAAGAAAGACTGCAGTGAATGTTCTCAGTCCAATTTCGTGGCTATCACAAAGTACCAAGAAAGACTGCGGTGAATTTTCATATGTTACATATAAAAATAAATAATGCAGACAGACAAGCACACTGAAGACTGACTGCCTGACTGAGTTAACTAGTCTAGTTAACTCAGTCAGGCAGTCAGTCTTCAGTGTGTTTGTCTTAGTATTTAATACTTTCTGAATTTGTTTCCTCGTGTTGCTATGTAAGGATTTGAGTCAACTATTTTGATTTTCTGTTCAATGCCAAGGCTCATACAAGTGACTAGTCAGTATTGTCGCACTCATATAATCTGTAAGGAAACTACCAAACACACTGAAGACTGACTGCCTGAGTTCTCCTTACATAATATTCTCTCAAGAATTATGTCCCCGTACTTTGTCTCAGTCTTGCACCCTGTGCAAATACACTGCCTGAGTTTCCAATTGGTTAATTTCCTGTGGGTTACATCAGTTGAAGCCACACACTGACTGCCTTTCTCTGGCCCCGGAACACAGCTGGAATTGAGCTATGGGACCATGAAAATTTAATGGTAGTAGGCTCACCCTTTGCCTTATGTCCGAAGACAAATTTTTGATTTCCGATTATTGTACACCAGCAGAACTGGTGTTTTCCCCAAAATTGTCATATTTCAAAACACAAGCAGGACTGTTAATTTACCCAAAATCATCTTACCATCTGCTTCTTGGAAATAATGCAGTATCTTCAAACTCAGCACCTGCCTCACCAGCCAGCCCACACAGAAGCCCTCGACTTCCGCAGGTTTTGAAGGAAAATCTGCACTGGCTGCAGGAGGTGCAAAGCCACTGAAGTTGCACTAGTAAACCCTGTAAGACTCAAACCCCCAACCCCCCTTAAACCCTGTCCTGCCTGTCCTTGTCCACGATGTCCATGAGATAATGTAGAGGCACAGCTTGTACAACATAGCCGTGTAGTGATTGGCCTAGCTCCTCTGACAGCACATTGATGGATCTGCACATATTGCTCAGTGTGATAAACGTGCAGATGTTTTGGCTTCGGCAGCATGATGACATCGCAGCACCACCATATGACCTTATCTGGTTTCATAGTTCATTCTCGTATTCTCGAATGTGGACTGAACAGGCAAGCTACATAGTGATGTTTGTTTGCCACCATATTTCCTGGCTTTGTTGGTGTGCATATTGCCACGAAGTCAACCTTTCCTGCACCTGTGTCGGGTCAACACCTGCCCTTTTGTTTTGGGTCTCCATCAGAACTCACTGGGCAAGCCTATTCACGGAAACCCCGAGACTTCGTGCTGTTCCTCACAATGCTGCAAATGAATACCTTTGAATGACTGACACATTGCAACCCAATACTTGTTCCTGATTGATAGCTGCTGCACTTGCATCCTGGAAAATACAGAGATTCTGATCCCGCAGCAGGCCAAGTCACAATGGGTTTTCTTGGGATTTTTTGGTTTGTACCAGTTCGTTGCACCTTTGCCGGTTCATGTGTTTATGGATTATGGAGTAATGCAGTTGTGATCCCACAGTGTATCTCCGGGACTTGGTTGGTTTCAAATTCTGTACTGTGTAGAACTGTTGCACAGTGGCTCCCAGAAAGCAACATTAGACATGTGCTATATGTAAACCACCGTGTGCATCGGTGAGAAGAACTGGAAGAATTATTTAGTATTATTATGTTCTGTCCCGGTGACAAGTTATACAGATTGCTGTGCTGCATTGTTGACAATAAATTTCTGTTCAAGAGTACAACTACTGGGCGACAACAAACCGTGTTTTCTTGCAATTAGTGAAGTGTCTACACTTGAGTTCATTTGCAGTTTCTGTTCTGCTTCTTGGCTACAACTGCACACAGAGCAGGGTAGTTCCTGGTTCATGACATCATTGTAATATTGATAATAATCCATAATTTCACTTGCAGGCTACAACATTACAACATTCAGTCAGCCAAACCACAAACCCAAAAGTTGGAACATTATTTGTCATATTGAACATTCGGTTCCTGAAATCATTCGGTGGTTTCGCAAATATTTAATAATAACTAATTACCTAATTGTGGAGCTAAGCCCTGACCCTGAAATCGGAAACCACAGTCCCCACCAGTTGTGACAGCAGAATGGTGTATTTTCTCCTTATTGAGCTGCAAAATCTTGAGCCTTGGGGAAAGGAGGGGTTAGGGTTTAGGGTTTATGTTATTAAATTATGCCGACCACCTGGGGCCGGGGTCCGACCTAAGGAACAGGCTTGGGGAAGAGGAGGGGGGCAAAAAAAAAAAAGCGCACGGTACGCTTTCTCCTTGAGCTGCGATGCCTTGTTCTTGAGCCTTGAGAAGGGGAGGGGCTGGGCTATTAGGGTTAGGGTTTACAAATACAAACCAACTAAAAACCAATTTATGTTCAAGGCCACTCCTCCATGTGTATGTAGTCTATCTGTTGTATTGCAGCAGTTATGCTGCTAAAAATCATATTATTATCTAAGAATATATATTATTATGTAAATATGAATAACCTCAGCACTCACAGACTACTCCACGCTCGCCACCACAGCCAGGTTGCTGACAGACTCCGCTTGGAGACAGCACTGTTCACTGCCCAGACTACCAACTGCGCAGTGCAGCTTTACTGCTGTGTAGACGGCCAGACTGTGGGACTGGCAGACTGCAGTTATGCTGTTGTGACTGGCAGACTGTGGGACTGCCAGACTGTGGGACTGGCAGACTGCAGGACTGCCAGACTGTGGTGCTGCAGATTGCAGAGCCTGGCTGTTGCAGTAAGCGCACCTTTGAAGTGCTGGTCGAAGCCGTCCAAGACAGTATGTAGGACTTCCCAAATGTACCTGTTGGCAGGGTTTAGGGACTTTGGGGTTTAGGGATGCAAGACCTGGGCTGAAAGTGGACTGCCAGACTGTGGGACTGCCAGACTGTGGGACTGCAGATTGCAGAGCCTGGCTGTTGCAGAAAGTGCACCTTTGAAGTGCTCGTCGAAGCTGTCCAAGAGTATGTAGGACTGCCCAAAAGTACCTCTTGGCAAGGGTTAGGGACTTTGGAGTTTAGGGATGCAAGGCTGCAGGTTGAAGTGGACTGCCAAGCTGCGGGACTGCCAGACTGTACAACTGTGGATTGCAGAAACTGGCTGTTGCAAAAAGTGCACCTTTGAAGTGCCAGTCGAGGCCGTCCCAGACAGTATGTGGGACTTCGAAAACGTACCTGTTGGCAGGGTTTAGGGACTTTGGGGTTTAGGGCTAAAGTGGACTGCCAGACTGTGGGAATGTGGAGTGCAGACCCCGGCTGTTGCTGAAAGTGCACCTTTGAAGTACTAGTCGAAGTTGTCCAAGATGTATGTAGGACTGTTTAGGGACTTTGGGATTTAGGGGTTCAAGGTTTGGGGCTAAAGTGGACTGGCAGACTGTGGGACTGCCAGACTGTGGGACTGACAGACTGCAGGACTGCCAGACTGTGGGACTGCAGATTGCCTGCCTGTTAGAGCAAGTGCACCTTTGAAGTCCTCCTCGAAGCCGTCCAAGATGTACCTGTTGGCAGGGTTTAGGGACTTTGGGGTTTAGGGATGCAAGACCTGGGGTTAAAATGGACTGCCAGACTGTGGGACTGGCAGACTGTGGACTGGCAGACTGTGGGACTGCAGATTGCCTGCCTGTTAGAGCAAGCGCACCTTTGAAGTCCTCACTGAAAAGCCGTCGAAGATGTACCTGTTGGCAGGGTTTAGGGACTTTGGGGTTTAGGGATGCAAGACCTGGGGTTAAAATGGACTGCCAGACTGTGGGACTGGCAGACTGTGGACTGGCAGACTGTGGGACTGCAGATTGCCTGCCTGTTAGAGCAAGCGCACCTTTGAAGTCCTCGCCGAAGCCGTCGAAGATGTACCTGTTGGCAGGGTTTAGGGACTTTGGGGTTTAGGGATGCAAGACCTGGGCTGAAAGTGGACTGCCAGACTGTGGGACTGCCAGACTGTGGGACTGCAGATTGCAGAGCCTGGCTGTTGCAGCAAGTGCACCTTTGAAGTGCTCGTCGAAGCTGTCCAAGACAGTATGTAGGACTGCCCAAATGTGCCTGTTGGCAGGGTCTTAGGGACTTGGAGTTTAGGGGTTCAAGGTTTCGGGCTAAAGTGGACTGCTAGACTGTGGGACTGCAGATTGCAGAGCCTGCCTGTTGCTGCAAAAGCGCACCTTTGAAGTGCTGGTCGAAGCTGTCCAAGACAGTATGTAGGATTGCCGAAAATGTACCTTTTCAGCAGGCAGGATTTAGATAAAGACTTGGAGGTGGGGTCTCAGGGTATATATTTAGAGTTCGTTGGGCCGGGGTTAATTTAGGTTTTTAAATTTAACATTTGAAGGCTTAGAGTTCATTAGACTGTGGGCTTTCAGGCTGGCAGGGTCACAATCACAGGTCTTGGAGTTTCAGATTTGCTTCATGTAAACCCCTGAACCCTTATGTATTTAAAGTAAATACTGTACTCTGAAGATCAAGCAAAGTGTGCTGGCTGCCACCACAACCCTAGCCTGAAAGAAGTCCAATCCTATCCAAAGTCTACTATACAAACACTTTGCATTTATTTTGTTATTGGGTCTGGGGTTTAGAATATTTAAAGGGTAGGACACCTCTGGGTGTATGTTAACTGCTATAAGTGCTCCAGTCTTCTTTCACCTGTAAACAAACAGAGATTAAACTTGTATGCTATTTGGTGCTTAGTCAAGCTTTAAGGTTTTAGAGTCGACACAATATACCAAGCTCTGGCCCTCGAAAGAAAGTTTCAATTAATAATTGGTTCCGAAAGCCCAAACCCCCTTTATGGCAAAGCTCCTGACAAATTCAATCTCGAAAAATAGCTCAAAGCTCCTGACAAATTCTGTGAAGGGAAATCTCCCGACGACATCCCGAAAAGCGCTGGGGCCCCTGGCCCAGTTTGCCAGTCTTGCAGTCTTGCAGCACAGTGAACTAATTCTGAATTTAACTGGCCGTGGGCTTGATCCGACAGGCAGTGACAATGAGTGTGAGTATCAACTCTAAACCGTATCATTACGAGGGGGCAGGCTGTATCCTTAAGGGACATGTCATGTGGGGTTGCATGATTGCAGAGCTCTGCAAAGCTCTGACCTGTGGGACTGTGGGACTGTACCATGTGCCTGCATGACTGCGTGCCTGCAGGACTGTGTGCCTGCATGACTGTGTGCCTGCATGACTGTGTGCCTGCATGACTGTCTGCCTGCAGGACTGTATGCCTGCATGACTGTGTGCCTGCATGACTGTGTGCCTGCATGACTGTGTGCCTGCAGGACCGTGTGCCTGCAGGACTGTGTGACTGCCCTGAAAAAACCTCCACTCTCGTCATGGCTTCTGAACCTGGAACCCTAAACTAAACCCCTAAAAGTGCAGCCACCAAGGCCCAGGCTGCGACAGTCCCGCAGTCCAACAGACCTCAGGACAGCGGGATTTCTGCATGAGCCAGATTCAGCTAGATACACAATACCTCAATCAATATTTTTTTTGTAAACGCCACAGATATGAGACTTGAGCTTGGCAGCTTAGACATTGAGGCACAGGCTGTATTGTCGATGTTGCATGCAGATGGCCCCCACGACCTGATTCAGTCAAAAGTAAACCAAAACTGGCCTGTGTATAATTCCTGAACCTGACAAACTCTACTAGTCTAAAACCCTAAACCCTAAGCCCTACTACTCTCTACCAAGCTCTAAACCCTGGCACACACACTGATATCCCAACAGTTTTGTGAACTCTTGACCTTACCCAACTCTGATTCTCAAATATGTGCCCCATTATCTATCATCCTAAACCCTAAACCCAAAACCTTTTAAAACTTTAAACTCATTAAACCCTGAACCTAAACCCTACAAGTCTGTCTCTATTCTTATTCTTGGTCTTATTGGACAGATTGTCAATTGAATCTTTACCTAACCATAAACCCCACACTCTTGTCTTCTAGACTTCAAGTATTCTACTTAATGATATTATTATAATTTTGAATTGAGACAATACATGCTACTCTTTGAGTGAATCCTAAGCCTTCAAAAGACTGAAGCCCCCTAAACCCTAAACCCTAAATCCTACTTATTATTAATAAATAATTAGGAACCCACCTCTGCACGAAGGAGCGCTGCCACCACCTGTGCAAAAGGTGGGTACAGGTATTAGTAAGTAATTGGGGTTGTAAAATCAGGGTTTGGGGATGATATTTTAATTACATACCTGACCAATCTCAATTCCTAAACCCTACTGCCCAATCAATCTCTGAACTACAAAACCCTAGATCTATAATAATTACTATGGGCTGGGGACTGGCTTCATCAAATTGTGAATGGGGGCTTAGGGTTAGAGGCTTTAGGGCTCAGGGTTTAGAGTTTCAGGTGCGCTTTTTAGGGTTTAGGGTTTGGGGTTGGCCAGTTCCAAAAGGGTTTGGGGTTTAGGGTTGAAGTATTCTCATCAGAAGCTGAAATCCCAGAGGCCTTCGGGGTGGTAGTGGTGGGGGCGTCATTCAAGATCTTAGCACTTGTCAATGTCAAGTAGATCGAGATACTATAAAATCTACCACCCCTAGCTGTAATTGAGATCAGATCTGATTGCCAGCATTGTCCTAAAATCTCTTAGAAGTATATAACCCAGAAGCTTCAGATAGAGCCTCTGTGTTGAAGTTTAAAGCTTCTAGGGCTAGGCAGTGTTTCTTATTTATGGTGTGTTTTCGAGGTTTTAGGGTTTAAGTGTTTGTTATCCTATGAGGAGCTTGGATTAGAGGTCCAAACCCTAACCAGGTGCACAAGAGTGCTTCTAATATGACGAATTGCAATCATATCTACAATGTCCTAAAATTCAATTGCCAATCAACTCCTGGTTCACTAATGGTCTGCAGACATATGATTAATAAACTGTGGAACTATTATAATTACTACACCCTGACCAGCTCGATGTCGATGATGTCAAGCGCACTGGTTAGCAATGCCATATGCACCTGCGAGTTGTGCCGACCAGGCCGCAGTAATGGTCGTTGTAGGGCTTCCCGGGGTTGGAAACCCACACAGGAGCCAAGTCATTGCGATCGTCGCCACTGGCACCACTGGTGCGTCCATCTGAGCGATCGTCCAGTGCGTGGTTCTTCTCCCACCAAGCTCTCAGAGCTGTTTTCCACCAGTAAAACCGGTCTTCCCACCGGTGCCAATGTGGCTGTCACTTATTCTTAGTCTGATGATGTGGATTACAAAGGGCATGATTTCAGGACTGCAGGACTGTGGGACTGTGGGAGAAGTTGAGCCTCTGCTTAGTTGCTGAGTGGAGATTTATAGTGGGCACTATTATCCCAAAAATTCAGCTACTCAGTCTGGCTTCAGTCTAATGACATTAACCTAATGTTAGGGCTTAGGGTGTTAAGGTCTTAGGGATTGCAAAACTCTGCAGAAAACTAACTCTCTGATCCCTAAAAACCCTGATTCCCTAAACCTAAAACACCCAAATCTTCAACCCTAAACCCTATAAGGACTAAGTGCTACAAACCCTAAACACTACTAGACCCCTGACCCCGAGCCCTAAAACCCTTAATCCAGAACCCCTAAATTCTAAACCTAAAACCTATAAACTCTAAATCCTAAATCTGAAACTGAAACACTAAACTACTAAATACCTCTGACCCCGAGCCCTATAACCCTAAATCCGGAACCCCTAAGTTCTAAACCCAAAACCTATCAACTCTAAATCCTAAATCTGAAACTGAAACACTAAACTACTAAACCTCTGACCCCGAGCCCTATAACCCTAAATCCGGAACCCTTAAATTCCAAACCCAAAACCTGTAAACTCTAAACCCTAGACCCGAAACTAAACACTACTAAACCTGTGACCCCGAGCCCTAAAACCCTAAATCCGGAACCCCTGAATTCTATACCTAAAAACCACTCACTATAACACTATGCTAAACCTGAAACTAAACACTACTAAATGTCTGACCCTGAGCCCTAACACCCTTAATCCGGAACCCCTAAATTCTAAACCCCAAACCTATAAACTCTAAATCCTAAACCTGAAACTGAACACTACTAAACCTCTGCCCCCGAGCCCTAACACCCTAAATCCGGAACCCCTAAATTCTAAACCCAAAACCTATAAAATCTAAACCCTAAAACTGAAATCAGGCACTGCCTCTTCCCACCAGCCGGCAGCCGCCGGCGTGGGGGGCCACAGCCTGGTTAGGGTTTAGAATGTCGGGTTTAGGGATTAGGGTTTTTTAGGGTCTAGTAGGGTTTAGGGTTTCAATGGCAGGGTTCTCTTTTAAGCTCCTGCCCCTCCGAAATAGTAGTAACTAGTAGTAGTACGACTACTAGTAGTAGTAACAGTAGGACTAGTAGTCGTAGTAGTAGTCCTGGTGGTGGTGGTGGTGGTGGTTTGCGCTGATACATCAGGTAAAGCTTCTGATCTTCTGGGGCAGCTTGGCCTCGGATGCGCAGACATCAATGAATGGTAAAGGTAAGTCTTCAGATCTGCAAACACGGTTTGCGCTGATGCATGAGGTAAAGCTTCTGATCTTCTGGGTGCATTTCTGCACAGGTCTTGGCCCGTGGTATCACTTCAGAAGTGAAGACATCAATGGTAGAGGTAAGCCTTCTGATCACCTGTGTACACAGTTTGTGCTGGTGTGTAACAATATCAGCCAGTGTCAAGTATTCAATAAAAAGTATTAGCTAGTTAGTATTTAATAGTCGAGAATCAGGGAACCCCAAAGCATCAATCCTTAACAAGTAAGTAGGGTATGGGAATCCCAGCACTATGTGGCCACTGGTTTTCAACATTATGGGGCCTACTATACCTGAATTCTAAACCCCCAAACCCCAAACTCTCGAATCTTGAAATGGTATTTATATCCGAATCCCCAACCACACCCTACAGAGTCAATCCGGAAAGCATGGAATGTGAACCCTAAACCCTAAACCCAAATGAAACTCTAAACCCTACTAAACCTCACTAACCCTAAATCCCGAAAATAATTTAAACCCTCCTGCTGTGGCCTCGAAGAGGCCACAGCAGCGCAGCTGGGCAGAGCCTGCCAGGCTGAAGGTTTGGGTTTAGGATTTAGGGTTTAGGATTTAGGGTTTAGGGTTTCTATGTGCGAGGGCGAACACGCTCTAGGGGATTGAGGGGATTGGGGATTCAGGGGTTTTAGGTTTAGAGTTTAGTAATTAGGGTTTAGGGTTTCTATGTGCGAGGGCACTTTTTCAGTGCAGCATGGCAGCATCCAGAATCAAGTAAAATTAGTCGGGCACCCAGCCTGAAACTGTGCTAAGTATATTAAGTTAATCAAACTGTAGGCCTGTACGACTGCAGGACTGGGCAGCCCTCTGCTTTTAGTCATGGGGTCAATCTCGAACACACAGAGTCATGTCTCATGTACGAGAAAGAAAAAGGGCACAGTGACCATCTGTGCAGGAAGATCCTAATACAGGCCACAAGTCCCACAGTCCGTGCAAGCAGTTGAGTCTAAGATGACTGCTGTATATGATGACATCAGTAAAGACTGCAGGACTGTAAGCCTGTAGGACAGTGCCACATCACTGGGCATACCGCACACACTGCATCAGGTTTTCCGGGATCTTTTCCGGATCCAACTTGACAAGAGTCAGCTTCGGAGAAACGCGTGAGTGGAATGACGGCTCGTGGCTCCTGAGTAAGCAGCAAAACAGTAAGCAGTAAAACACAAAACACATGCATGTGTGACAAACTGCTGCAAGCAAGCTACATCTCCAGCAGAAAAGCACGGCGTACAGGATCATGTTTGGGAGTCACCACAGCCATGCGGTCCAGCTCCCACTTTGTGACTTGCCTCAGCTTGCACAAACACATACCAAAAATCAAGACTGAAGGACTGCAGGACTGTTGGTCTGGGGCACATGAAGCTCTTTTGCACACCGGGGATAGCTGTGATCATCCAGTTGGGCCTGAGGACCTGCTTCTCTGCCCGCTCGATCTTGAACTCATCCTGGGATGCATCACTGAGTTACACGCATGACTTGTATTCATTTTGTTTGGTTGTGGGGAGATAGGGGAAACAATTAAATGTTGTACCAAGTTTCAGCTGAATTTGTCGGGCTCCAGATGTAGTTGCTGCCTGAGTACTTGAAGTGGCCGTCGACCTGCTGCCTCAGAAATTCGAACCAAGATGTCATGTCTGATCACAATTGCACAGCATCAAACTACACAACTGTCATGTATCTTTTCTGTCAAGCAGCTGCAAGATTTTCCAAAAGAAAATCGACGGCACTTGGAAGGCTTCCCCGTCTTGGATCGGCTGTCTGTAGAATACCCAAACGAAATGCCCCTTGACAGGCGTCCAGAAGCTGAAACAGTCATCTTGCGTAAACAAGTCCGTGGGACCTCAGGAAAACACCAGTGACAAATATAGTTTGATACAAACACAGCACATCTCTCCTCCGACTAACTGAAACAAGTCACTGAAGGGGTCTTTCATGGCCTTGACCACCCTGAAGTTGCCATTGATGAACTCCTGGCGCTCCATCTCCAATGACCAGCCAAAAGGGGCCTTGTACGAGTCCCAGCAGGATCCGAACCACCTGTTGAGAAAGTGGACTGGGGTCTCCTCACAGAGGGCAAGAAACAAAATACATATCACCAGCAGTGCAGTAACACACAATGGTGTAGTTTCAGCACTCGTCCTGTCTTGGCATAGGCATTGTGACTGACGACTGGGGGCCTGTGGACTGTGTGCCTGATCGACCGAGAGTTCCATTGCCATCAGGTCCCCTGGGTGCAAGAGCACCCACCAAAATCATAGCATCACGAAGGATGAGGATAGTGTCATCCACCTTAGATGGAAAGATCTTGCCACTAAGTGATGAGCGCTCACAACAGCCAACACAACAATCGTCTCATATAACATCATGGAAGGCACATGCTTGGTAAGACTGAAATCCAGGCCCTTCGGGTACAGATAGTCTGTGGCACCTCTGGATTGGCCGAACCCCTCAAAGCCGTGCTGGCACCAGTGGTAGACAATGGCCGAAGTGCACGGGATGTTGCTTTCCAAAATATCCTCAGTCACACAGTCTCTCCATTCCTCAGTCACACAGTCTCTCCATTCACAGTCTCTAACATGTATTCTTGTGACAAGCCACATCCAGCCACATGTTGAACTTGGCACGCTGCATCTCGTGCGAGAGGAACTCGATCATACCTTAGATCTAACTGCCAGTTGGACTTCGACAGAGAGCAAACAGCAACTCGACTTGACAAGCTGCACTCCTCCCTCATGTCCGAAGGCTTTGTGCTTGGACTGTAAGACTGCAGGACTGTCGGGAACAGGGTCAATGCCGTCTTACCTCAGATTCCAAGCAGAAATTGACAATGACATGATATGATCAACAGACTCATATTTGCATACAAAAAACAGCGCATAGCAGTCTGGAGCATGTTCTGGTCCAATTCTATCGGGCCCCACTGGGTTTCCTTCTGCAAGACCATGGAGATCCACTTGAACTGGAAAGAAGGATCCACTTTCGTAATCTGCGTGGGAGTGGTTCCATTCCTCATTACACACAATGATACAAATCACATACGCAAGCAAGTGTTCAAGAACATGACTGTGCATATCTTGAAATGAGAATCCTGAGATGCCACTGGAAATACTCCCAATCCAGAAGCCGGGTTGGAGGAGAGCTGGACCGCATGCCCAACAAAGCCTGTTCTGCACCTGTGCCATGTGAGATGCTGCTGAACACACACAGTGAATCTGAATCTGCTAGACTACACTTGCCCATGTTCCTACCTGCTCTGTCTGCTCCTCCATAGCCACCAGGGGTTGCATCCGGGGCCGACGGAGCAAACACATCATCATGAAGATCCAGCTCGGGCTCTGGTGGATCGAAGGATGTCAGGTGCAAAACCTGTCCTATGGTTGTCTCTCCCGACACCGGGCCTGCTGACTCTCGGACTGCTGGGACTGCAGACTGCGAGACAGCGGACTGCGAGACAGCGGACTGTGAGACTGCAGCTGGCTGTGAGACTGCTGCAGACTGCGGGACTGTCTCGACTGGCTGTCCTCGGCACCTCAGTTCCACCTCAAGGGTATGACTTTCCCGCCCTGTCAACTCCAACAAGTAGTTGTCTCTCTTCTCCCGAAGGAGCGTTGATGCCACACTCCCTGTGGAGATAGGCTGATCGGCACCCCGACCCTGCCGATGCAACACGAAAAGGATCATCTGGTGATTGTGAAGCTGCAAGAACCCGGAGAAGTCCCAGACCTTGGTATAGCCACAGGCACAGTCTTACAGTCCTACAGTTCACACATGACACATGCACAAAGAAGTCAAGGAACAGGGGTTGGGCCAGGGATTGCATCAGACCTTTTGATCGCATCTTCGTGACTGCTTCCATAGATGGACACATAGTACGGCGACTGGTCGTTCAGGCGATCTTTGCACTTCTTGATCACAAACTCCACAGTGTAGTTATGCATGGAGGCCATCACACAAAGTGGGGGGCGAATTCACGCCCGAGACAGACTGTGTGACAGTAAGACTGCAACTGCACTGTAAGCAGAAGATGCTACGGTATGATGCACAAATGACAAAATCTCCTAGACCCAAACAAACCCAAAACCCTACGATACCTAGTAAACTCTTGCACCTAATCTCCTAGACCCAAACAAACCCAAAACCCTACAATACCTAGTAAACTCTTGCACCTAATCTCCTAGACCCAAACAAACCCAAAACCCTACAATACCTAGTAAACTCTTGCACCTAAACTCCTAGACCCAAACAAACCCCAAACCCTACGATACCTAGTAAACTCTTGCACCTAAACTCCTAGACCCAAACAAACCCCAAACCCTATGATACCTAGTAAACTCTTGCACCTAAACTCCTAGACCCAAACAAACCCAAAACCCTACGATACCTAGTAAACTCTTGCACCTAAACTCCTAGACCCAAACAAACCCAAAACCCTACAATACCTAGTAAACTCTTGCACCTAAACTCCTAGACCCTAACAAACCCAAAACCCTACCAGACCTAATAAACTCTCACAAATTACACCTAATAAGCAACCCCAAAACCCTACAATACCTGCCTAACAAACTCTTACACCTAGATGGGAGTTTCCGAAAATTAGGGGTAGCTTACTTAGGGGTCCGGGTCCTTTAAGGATACTGTTATATTAGGGTACTATACAGGGATTCCCTAATTTTCGGAAACTCCCTCAAATTCAAACTAACTACTTTTAAACCCTTAAACTTACTAAACCTAACCCCCCCAGCCCCCAACCCCAGCCTTGGAGGCTGGGGCAGCGGCGCCAGCAGCGGCACCAGCAGCGCCGATGTAGATGAATGTGATGATGATGATGATGATGATGATGAAAGCCTGTGAGCCTGAAAGCCTGAGGAATTAAACCCCCAACTTTAACCCTTTAACCCTGGGGGTTTTAGAGGCTTTAGGGTATTAGGGTTTGAGGTATAAAGGTCTTAAAACCCTGGGGGTCTTGCTGTAGGGTTAGGGGCTTTAAGGTTTCAGGTTTTAAAAACCCTGGGGGTCTTACTGTAGGGTTAGGGGCTTTACGGTTTTAGGTTTTAAAACCCCCAACTTAAACCCTAATGGACTTAAAAACCTTTAGGTTTGGCCTTTAGGGTTTGGGGTTTTAAGCTTAGAAGTGCTATCCTAGTTAGGTTTGCTTGGTATCCTAGTTCTTCTGCCTACTCCTTATTAGTATTAATATTGTTATGCAAAGACTAATATCACGATTATTATGATTATGTAGGCTTTGACCTCTAAGGATGGTGACCTTCGAACTGCAGCCTGCTTTGCCTTTGTGATCTCCCAGCTTTCCTGAGGGAGTGGATCACCTATAGTAGTCCCTATATAATCCCAATATAGTCCCATGCCCCCATTTCCTACTAAGAACCAGACAGACTTTTGCCGGCGGCGGGCTTCCAAACTTTTCGAGCAAGCATCGCTATGAATCAAGGTTTTGGGGCCCTTTAAAGGGCTCCTTCAAAGACTGCTACAAGGGGGTATTATCAGAGTTTAATGTAGGTGCCTTAATAATTAGAATAAGGTTTTGGGGCCCATTACTATAACTATCTAAGGAACCCAAAAAAATAGTATAGGTAATTATTGAGGCGCATACATCATGCATTTCGAGGACTGCGCACATTCATGTCTCGTAACTCGGTTGGGGATTGGAGGTTCAGGGCTCTACTTGAAGGCTCATGGGACTGACTTAGTATATATGGTCATAAGTTATAATTAGGATAACCCCACTTAGGGGACTTACAACCCCAATTATAACCTACTTACTAAGTCCCATGATCCTCTAGCTCCTTTAAGGGTCTAAGGGTTTAAGGCTTAGACTGGGTTCAGGGCCAGGGCCTGCCCATTGGCTCCAAGCACCTGCCTGCCTTGGGGTTTATGGACCCTGAAATGTATGTAGAATAATAGCCCTTTATAGGGCTTTGGGCCATTGTTTTACCTACTTTTGAGGGTTTAGGTAAGGAAACTTATTTTGAGCGTCGGCATGATGAGCTCTGCCAGGTTCTTTCTGAAAACCATTAGAAGAGGTTCGTTTCAGTGTCAGACCTTATATATATATATATACATAATTAATCATATGTAGTGTTTGGGATGTAGGGAGCTTCCGAAAATATGGGACCCTAATATGGTACCCTAAATAGTAGGAGGGTTGAAGGAGCTCCTAACCTTGGACCTTCCGCTTTAGGCTTGTACCCAGACCTTCCAAAACCCCTTAATTAAGCAATATACCTTAAATAATAATCGGATCCTCAATATGATTTAAGGTATATCCCTTAATTAAAGGATTTTGGAAGGTCTGGGTAGGGCTAGGGCTTCAGGAGCTCGTTTTATCTTTGACTTCGGAGTGATTCGGTTGATGGCATGAATCCTGCATTACCCATAAGAAGGAATATACCATAATTCCCATAGTTTAGGGTCCTTAAGGTAATGCAGGATATATGTATATATATATATATATGATCAACCGTTAAGATTGTAGGGATTAGGGTTCAAGAGATAAGGAAAAGTTAAGACCTGGGAGTGGCTCGGGGTGTAAGTGTGCAGTGTAAATCTCCCGTTGTAATATGCACCTCAGAGTGAATCGGTGTTAAGCTTTCTTTTTGTGATCAAGTAAGCCTTCTTGCAAGATGTCATCCGGGCTTGGTTTCTTGGGCTTAGGTCCGATGAGCGCAGCCTTACAGCATGAATCCCAATCAGACCCGCACCCTCTACCTTAAACCCCCCCTCCAAAAAACAACTTCTAAATCCTGAACCCTACCTTAACCCCAAACCTCAAATAACCTACAGCTTTAAGAACTTATATAAAGAAACCACGTAAGGTAATCAACTCCAAAAAGGAGGTTCTTTGGGGTCCAGGTAAACTCTAAACCCTGAAAACCCCAAGTGTCTGGATCCACCGAGCACAACATCTGCAGCTCCGGTACCGTGTAGCGGGTCAGCCCCAGCGCCGATAGGGAGTCCTCAGACAGGCGGAGAGTCCTCTAAAATCCAGGTTTTAGTGTTGAGGGTGTAGGGTTTAAGATCCAGGGCAGAAACGAAGGATACG
This sequence comes from Symbiodinium sp. CCMP2592, assembly GCA_905221615.1. Taxonomy (NCBI): domain Eukaryota; class Dinophyceae; order Suessiales; family Symbiodiniaceae; genus Symbiodinium; species Symbiodinium sp. CCMP2592. Next base: position 70,680 of record CAJNDT010000762.1, on the reverse strand, counting down.
GCCGGGCTTCAGAAAATTGGACAAGGCTGACCGGATGAAGATTCCACGTTTGCCTGGAGGGTTGAAGTCGCGAAGGTTAACGAAATGAGGAGCCTGACTATACCTAGAACAAAGTCTTGTTGCTGACAGAGCAAAAGCTATAATTAGTAGCATCCCTAAGGGATAGCATTGCCTTTTTTTTTTTTTATTTAGGCTCCTATATTACTGTTCCAGCGTTCCTGTCTCGGGCTTCTGCCTTGTATAGCACCCAGAGCTTCCACAACCTCTTAATTAAGGCATATGCCTTAAATCATGTTGGGGATCCTATTATGATTTACCAGGACCCCACTGGCCCTTTGGTGGAGCCCTTATGGTCCTTTATAGTGGGTATTTGGGGTATAATGGGGGGTCTAGGTAAGGTATATTCCTTAATTAAACGGTTTCGAGGATCTTGGTAAGCAGCCTCCGGTGCCTTGTGAAGCTTCCTGCAGGGCTCTTAATAATATCAATACGGTTTTAGGCTCCTTTACAGTATCCTACTTGTCGAGTACCCCCCGGGAAACTAAAGGTTAACATTCGGGGTTAAAGTACCCGAGGATACCTACTCTACTAGGGTATAGTCATAAAAGGAAACCCCCAAAATAATGTAGGTACTTATTGGGGCTTCTATACTAGAAAGGCCCATGGTGCGCGTGGTGGATGATGCTCTTGAAGGTTGCGATTCCCGCCGTTTGAGGCAGGGGGAGCTCAACGGTTAGTGATTGGAAATCGCAGCGATAGTGTCGCTGAGTATGCTGGCTTGTAGTCGGTGGCTTTCGGCTGCGATGTCGTACACCCACTATGCACTGGCAGCATTCGCGATCAGAATCATAAGAAGAACACTACAAGTTTAAGTTCAGAAAGTGCTCAAAGCACGAAGCGCAATAGAAAACACTACCATGGTGTACCTACCAAGAACATTGCACACTGGCATCGGTATCGCTAACGTTGAGATACCGAACAGATCAAGTCAAGCATTACTAGCAGATAAAACGCTCTTGATTTTGGCTTCCTATGAGAGAGACCCCATAAACCCTAAACCCCAAACCTCTAAACCCAAAGCCCAGAATCCAAAACCAAAAGGACCGAACCCTACGATAGACCTGTAGTACATGTTGTTGTTCATATTATTGCTAATATTCCAAAATATAAAATGTCATATTACACTACATATATATATACTTATATTCTTATGCCTGCGATTATTACTGCATTTAGTATCATCATTCTTTAAAAACCTTACGACATCCTTTAGACGAACCCAAAAGCCATGGTTCATGGAGGGAACGCCCCGACACCAGGCGATTTTGGGAGACCGTCCCAAGGCGTGCACGGAGGCCTGGGTTCAGGGCTTATGGCTTTCTTAGTGTTTGAGGTTTAGTGTTTGGAGGTGAGGGGTTAAAGGCGTGGGGGGTCTGCCCTTTTCGGCTAAGGGGTGTAGAATCGGTCTTAGGGAACCTCTTACACTTCGAAGCCCTACGTAAAAGTCGGCCGATGGATATCTAAGTTTCATGAAGGTTACCCTCGGTAGGTAAAGTAAGCAAGGTACACTACAGTCTCGCAGTCGCAAATGCTGGTAGACCCACACTACGAAGCATCGGCAGGTAATCTGCAGAAATGCTGCGAGTTTGGGGCAAACTAGGGATGATATGGAGAAGCACCGCCCCGACATCCTGACCCTAAGCCCCAAAACCTGATAAAGCCTAGCTTGGGTCCATTATGTGGGTGCTTGGAGCATCGGGCAACCCTATACCAGACCTTATGAAACCTCCCGTAACAGCATCAACACTCGAAAAAGATAACCTGACAAGATCCTATGAGGTTTGTGGACCATCTGGAGGTTTATTTAACACTTTAGCTCGACTTCCCAAAGTCCCCACAAGCGCAACCAAAGCTGCGATGACGCACCTGTCGCCGCTCCTCCTGCGACCATGTGGCAGGAACTATTTGGGGGGTTGTCTAAACCAGCATCTCTATTGAGTCCCCGAAGCATGGGTGCCATATTAAGAGTAGAAATATACCGGGTTCCCCAAATGCACCAGGATTAGCTTCGACCTGACTTTATGAGAGTTTGGGGCGTTGGGGCTGTTTTGGATTTAAGGAAGCTTTTGCCAGGAGGCGTAGAAAGCCCCAACCTTAAAGCCCAAACGCCAAACCCTAAACCCCAAATCTCAAACCCACAAACCCTAAATCGCACAACTCCAAACCCAAAACAAAGATAAAGAAAACACCCCCCCCCCCGCCAAACACAAAAATAAATGAAAAATCAACACCCTCCCAACAGAAGCTACTCCTCGGTGAGTTCCTCCAGATCCGACTTCAAAATGGCCGAAGAATTGCCTTAGGCTTGTGGGACCATTTTCGGGGACATATTCTGGGTCTTCAGGCTTCGGGTGTAAGATCCAGGTTTCAGGGATTTAGGGTTTAGGGTATAATGTAGGGATTAGGGTTCCTTTAAAGGGGTCTGTCATAAGGGTTACAATAAGGGATCTATACGGGTACTATAATGTAGGCACCTGATTAAGACACCTTGGTCCTTTATTAGGGTTCCTTATATGAAGCCTACTATTTGGGGTTATAGGCCCAGGGTTTCTTAATCAGGTTCCTACATGAGGATCCAGGTTTCAGGAAGAAGAGTTGCATAGAGCTTTTTCAATCTAGGGTTGCATTCGGGTGTTAGGTTCCAAGCTGGGGCTTAGGGTTTGGAGTTCTGGTTTAGAGCTTGAAGGCATTTGCTGCCTTGCATTGCAAAGTGAACATCTGCATCCCTGCGGCGCTGCGCATAATTGACGAGCAATCAAGGACGCATAAACCGGCTATAAAAAACATGTAAATATGAATTCTTCTCGTTTGTAAACCCAAAACCATATGACACACGTAGTAGTTGGGTACACAGCTTCAGGATAGTAGAATGTTTGTAATTATTAGTTACTGGGACATTTAGGGGCATGGCTCGGGGCGTTCGGGTTTAGAGCTCCGGGGGCACGGGTTTAGCATGTTGACATTGAGGGTGAACGGTATATGAGGCTTGTAGGTGCAGGGTTCACCGCTTGGCGGTTGAGCGTGCATGATTTACCCTATACAGGGTTCGGATTGCTTTTGGCTACACGCTGCATGATGAATTAAGCATGATTAAGCCGTTAGAAGGACCCTAGACCCCAGACCCTAACCCCTGAACCCCTAAATCCCTAAAACCCTACACCCTAAACTTGGCCCTAAACCCATGCTACAGCAGCCCAGACCCTGCCATCAAACTCCCTGCTACCACTTCGAGCTGTTTTAAAGACTTAAAACCCGAAAACCTAAACCCTGAACCCTGTACACCACGCCGGCCCGCCGTGGCTTATGTTGTCCGGCTCTTCCACATCGACATCCACCTGGCAAAGTGACATGTCTGCTCAAGGATTTAGGGCCTTCGTGGGTCTAGGGTTTTGCGGTTTAGGGTTTTGCGGCTTAGGGTTTAGGGTTTAGGGTTTTGCGGTTTAGGGGTCTAGGACTCAGCAAACAAGAAGCCTTAAACCCACCCGAACACCAAAGGTTCAAGTACTCCTTTTCGGAGGTTAAGGTCCGTTCCAGGTGTCAAACAGGCCGCAAAAGGAAGCAGCACTAGAAATGTTGTGGTAGGGCTTGGGATGGTCTTTAGGGTTTAGGATTTGTCAAGCTTACGGTTTGGGGCCAAATCTTGCCTGGAGGATGGGGTCTTATAAATCAGGGCTCAAAAGCGGAATCATCTCGGGCACTCGCAGCTACGCCACAGCAAAGGTGCCTCACTGAGGAGAATCGGGTTCTCAGGTCTACAATCCTGATACGTTGATAGGGGCTTCGGTAGTAAACCCGAAACCGTACACTCCAAACCCGAAAACCTAAACCCGAAGCCCCCAAAACCAAAACCCTAAAGCTCGAAACCCCAAAGCTTAGAAGAGTTCATCATAGGGGCCTTAATAACTAGAATAGGGCTTTGGGGCCCATACTATAGTTGAGGCCCCTATACTATACCCTCATCGTAACCCTTATAGACCCCTTTAAAGGAACCCTAAACCCTAAACCCTTTAGTATCTGTAGTATCCTTTTAGAGGAACCCCTATCGTGGCCCTAATAGAAATCCTTTATAAGCCCCTTTTGGAACATTGAAGACATATTTAGGTAAATAGGTACCTAAACCCTATAAAGCCCTGAAAGGAACCCTTATACGTAGTATCCTTTAAAGGAACCCCTATAGTATCCTTTTAAAGGAAGCCTTAAAGGAACCCTAAATCCCTAAACCTAGGAAGTAGGCGCTAAACTCGTATAGATCCCTTATAGAACCCTTTAAGGATGGAACCCGAAACCCCTATATTAGTGGTTTAGGGTTTAGGGGTTTAGGGTTTAGGGTTTAGGGTTTAGGGTTTAGGGGTAAGGGTTTAGGGTTTAGGGTTTAGGGTTTAGGTTCCGGAAACTTCGGCGTTGCCAAGGCACCAGCGACTCGGGAAAGGTAGGCGTCCGATCCTGAGACGAGATACTTCAGGGATGGCCCTTAAACGAGACCTTATAGATCTCTTTACAGGAACTCTCGAGATCAGGGATCTTTGCGGTCTAGTGTTCTTAAACACTTCAAGGATCTTTGGCAGGGATCTACAGATTCCTTATACCCTAAGGCTCCATGTAACCATATAGTAGGTACGTAGGCCTTAAAGGGGTCCCTATATGGTTACTTTAAGGCCTAAGTACCTACTATATGGGTACATGGAGCCTTTGGGATCAAGGGGTTCCGATTAAAGGTTCCCACAGGGGTTCCTTGAAGGGCTGCATGGCTCTAGAAGGGGGTTCGGGGTGTTGGCGTAGACAATATCCCCCAAAAGCTCCCAAAGTATGGAGTCCTTCAAGGATCTTCAGGGTATATTATAGTATATTCTAGTACAATATATAGTATATGCAATAGTATATGTTAGTACAGCATAGTATATTGTAGTATCTTATAGTACATTATGGTATATTATAGTATCTTATAGTACAATATAGTATCTTATAGTGTAGGCTATGGTCCTCAAAAGCCGTTGGGTTCAGGGTGTTGGGGGCTTCGGAGGGATGTTACCACGGCCTTCTAGACCCAAGAGTAACCTACTAATAAAAAGGGTGCCCCTTGTTGGTTTAGAGGGGCCTATAAGGGAACCCTAAACCCTAAACCCTAAACCCTAAAAAAAGGGCTCTAGATCCTAGTCTTATTGGGGTTTGAGGGCCTCAGGCGCCTGGCCCTTGGGGTTTCTGAAGCTCAACTACTACGGCTGATGATATAAATCCTGCGATACCTTAAGGACCCTGAACTATGGGAATGATGGTCTATTCCTTATTATGGGCAATGCCGGATTTATATCATCAACCGTAGGAGGATCATAGGACTGAGTAAGTAAGTTTATTACAAGTACCGGAATTGGTGTTATAAGATAAAGCCATAGTTATTTCATTCATAAGCCTGGTTCCTAAGTCCCATGACCCTTTGGGGTTTTAGGCTTAGGGGTCTAGGGGTTTAGGGTTGAGGGCAAGGGGTTTAGGGGTTAGGGTTTAGGGGTGTAGGGGCTTCGGGGTTAAGTTTAAAGGTTGAGGGTGTCGGGTTTCGGGCCGGGCTGTGTAGAACTTCGGGATCAGGGTTTGGCGCCTTGAGGCCTTAGGTTCAAGGTCAGGGTCTTTGATGCACACGCTTTGATATGGGAAGCTCTCTAAATTATGGTCCCTTTTAAAGTGGTGCCGTCTTGTTCTGGGGACCGAAAAAAGGGGCCCCAGTTTAGAGGGCTACCCAAAGGCAGGTAAAGCTTCCACTGCTTATTGCTAGTCTCCACAGAATAAAACCTGGAACATACACTGGTCGATGTTCGAAGTGCCCAGTCTATGGAGATCGTCGGCTATCGTCGAAGTTGTCTTGAGGATTCGGGTTTAGGTGTCGACTAGATACTGCAATTAAGCTTTCACTTTTTGCTGAAGACAGTGCATACCTAAACCCCCAAAACTAAGTGAAATAATGGCCCAAGTCCTATAATGGGCTATTTCATTTTTTCATTCGCAGCGATGGAGTCTGAGGTAGACGCACGCCTAGCAAAGAAACGAATTCGTGAAACAGGAGTGAAAGAAAAACCCTACAGCGACGGCGAACGCAGTCCAGCATCCGAGCATGAAAAGCCCAAGTCGAGGCACCAGGCATGCGCAGAGGGTATGCAGGCCCAAATACCCGGGCAGTGCAAAATGACGGGCTGGTGTGGTGCGCGGTCGACGCATGCCGCGATGGCTCGACAAGCTTCTTCAGCCCAGGAGGCGATCGCAAGGCCAACACGTAGTGGTAGGCTAGTGGGAGCGTCGAGCTGTAGGGTATGTGGTGGAGGCGGCAGAAGTTCCCAGCGGCACACGTCTCCTGAGGCGGCGTGGCACAGCGAGCCTATTCGGCTCCAGTGCGGTATGGACGCTTGAGACGGGCGAGAACTAACGCCTTCGGAAGGAAAGATGTCAGCAGAGACATCCGGGTCTAAGAGGATGCACATATTCTCGGCTGTTTCATTGTGCCAAGGGCTGTCGGCATGACGCATCCTCCAGGCCTCAACGGTGGTGCGAAGCACTGCAAGAGGTTCAATGTGCTCAACAATAGTCTCCCAGACCTCGGAGTCTTCAACCTCTCCAAGCTCTGTAAGCGCATGCAAGAGCGTAGAGGACACAGAGTCAGAAGCCGGGGTGGCAGGCGGAGCACTAAAGGAGCCTTTAGCAGGGCAAGGCGGGGCGAGGGGGTGTATGGTCTCCTGCGCATTCCTCTCATCGGCCGGGAATGGGCTATTATTCTACATACTTTTGGGGTCCAGGTGTACCTTAAATCATAATAGGATCCCTGACATGATTTAAGGCATTTTCCTTAATTAGGTAGGGGTTTCCTTGCTTCCTCTGCCGGCCAGGTGTCTCGAATGGCGATCTCCTCACCTGGGAGCCGGGCGCGGCTGAACTTCCCAATTCAATTCTCGAAGTTTGAAAGGGCCTATAGGGTTTAGGGTTTAGGGTTTACGGTTTAGGGTATACCCATAGGCTCCATAGTAGTTCCTTTTTGGGATTACCTTATAGGATTCTATTTGCGATCCCCAGAAAGGAACTACCATGGAGCGACTCTAGGTAAGGTTTAGGGCTTAGAATCTTAGTCTTGGCTACTATTTGCTTAAGAACCCCCCAAAAAATAAAAAAAAAATATGTATATATATATATATATATATTCCTTATAGGGATAATGTAGGGATTATTTTGGGGGGGGGGGTTCTTAAGCAAATAGTAGTTGGGGTTTTGGAGGCGAGCGAGGGACTAAAGGCTTCCGGGGAATAAACGGGAACAAAATGTAGGGCGTCCTTTTCGGATGACATGGTTTACGGTTTAAGGTTTAGGGTTTAGGGTTTAGGGTTTAAGGTTTAGGGTTTAGGGTTTAGGGTTTAGGGTTTAGGGTTTAGGGTTTAGGGTTTAGGGTTTAGGGTTTCGATCCTGTGCAATCAGAAACTAGCGTAACCAAGAAAGGGAACTACGTTTACGGGTCTAGGTAGTCTGTAAGATGCGGGGCTTCAGGATTCGAAGCTCTGGGCTGTGGCCTTCGGAGTCCTGCGGCGAAACTTTCGAGAATTTCTGCATGTGTGCTAAATGTCGGGACCTTAGTGCTTCTACTTTTCTTCCCTTATATAAGGGGTTAGATCAGGGGTTGTTATAGGCTACTACTAATCTAGGTTGGCTATTGTAAGCCTTTCAAACAGGTTCGCAGTAAGGGTTCCGGGGGTGATGCTTGGGGCTTAGGGTTGTAGGGTTTACGGTTTAGTGGTTTGGGTTGAGCACTTCAGGATCAGGGTTTAGGGCTTTAGGGTTTGGAGTTGAGGGTTCGAGTTATCCTGCTCAATGGTATCGCAGTGCGGTGGGGCAGACCAGGTGGAACTCGGAAGGCTTTTCGTTTTGTTTCGTTTCTGAACGACTCTGCAGGGCAGCCGGCCACACATCTTGTAAAAGAATCCGTATTCTTACAATGATGCCAGTGTAGTAATCACAGATCGCACGAATCGTACTATTCATTCGCGACATCCGCGCCTCAGAACCCAAAGGGTCCAAGTACCATCATTAGTAGGTACTTAGTACCCTACAGTATACACTATGTTGTTACTTAGACCGTTTGGGAAAATACAGACAAGAAACATTGCTCAAAACCGACAATGGGAAGTTTGTCTCGCCAAGAAGACGCCGCTGTAGGATTACACCCAAGCGCCTCTCTAGTCAAAGTCTCAAACAGCTAGGCTAGATACCCCAAAGAAAGGGTGCCGCCCCACATAGCACTTGCTGAGTTCGAGAGCGCCAGACAAACTCACTTAGAGGATCATGGGGCTTAGTAAGTAGGTTATAATTGGGGTTATAAGTCCCCTAAGTGGGGTTATCCTAATTATAACCTACTTATAACCTTACTTACTAAGTCCCATGAGCCTTCAAGCACAGTAGTAATGGTAGGACATGGTGGGGTTAGCTGAACCGCAAATGTCATCGTCTCAGTTCCTTAGTAAATCGAAACACTGATAACAACCCTGTAGAGTGCCTGCCCGAGCCTTGAGAAATATCGAGCAAGGAACAAGATAAATGTTAGCACGGACCACTGCTTGATAAACACCCTCACAGTTGATAGGAATTATCGTAAGGATCCAAATATCAGGGCCTTTAAAAGAAAGGCATCTATTTGGCAGGGGTCTACATTGCTATAATACACCACGATATACGAGAACATATATCACGATATACCAGAGTATACCACAATCTGCCATAATCAACTCTTTAACTATTCTACAACTAGGATACCCAGTAACCTAAGAATAAAAAGGCCTCTCTTTTTGGTATTGGGTAACTTTATAAGGAACCTAGGACTACAAAAAGGAATAAGGGTACTACTGGGCATCCTAGACAAGATGGCACTTTGACACACTACATTACCCCTTCAGCTACTACAGTTGGTCATATAAATCCTGCATTACCCTAAGGACCCTGAACTATGGGAACTATGGTATATTCCTTATTCTGACTATTGCAGGATTTGTATCCCTAAACCCTAAACCCTATACTTCCAATAGATCCCTTAAAGGTACCCTTATAGATCCCTTTAAACCAACCGTAGGAATGCGCATCCGGTCGCAGAAGCGTACCGTGCTCGACGAAGTAGCGGCCTGGAGGGGCACGTCACCTTACCTTTGGTTACTTGGAGGATCAAGAGACTTAGTAAGTAAGGTTATACGTACCCTAATTGGGGTTAGAAGTAGTTATAAGTATAGTTACCTTATTTATAACCCTAGTTACTAAGTCCCATGATCCCTTAAGTAGTAGGGAATAATCCTATATCTTACCTTTGGTTAGTAGGGAATGGAAGAATGGTAGTAGTAGTAGCTAAAATTGTACCCCATTTCTCCATTCCCTAACCAAAGGTAAGTCACAGGTTTGAGAGTCGAGGCTTTACCCACAGGGTCCTATGTACTGTTATGGGGGATACTTCCCCAAATCATAATCGTCTAGACCTAAGAGTAACCTAGGAATAAAAAGGGTGCCCTTTTCAGTTTAATGGGGGTTGATAAGGGGATCTAAACCCTAAAAAGGGAAGAAGGGCCTACTCTGCGTCCTAGTAGTACTTCCTAATATAGGAACCCTACATTCTACTATCAAGGTACTTTGGACCCTTTGGGTTAGGATCGAAACTGGAGTTTAGGGGCTTAGGGTTGAGACGTTTTGGGTTTTACCCTAAGGCTCCAGAGTAGTTCCTTTTTGGTGTTCATACTTAGAATCCTATAAGGTAATCCCGAAACGGAACTACTATGGCGCCCACGGGTAGGATCGAGACTGGAGCGAGGGTTTAGTGGCTCAGGGTTCAGGGGCTTAGGGTTTGGGGTCTCTTGGGTTTAGAAGTTTAGGGCTTGCGGATTGGGATTCAGGTCAAAACAAGTTTCGGTTGCGCGAAGGTTTCGGGTTGACCGACATGCGTTTTCACCAGCTGTTCTGGACGAAACCTCTCAAACTAGTGGTTCTTCAGCCGAGCTTACGGTGAATCTTAAGCTGCGAACCCTAAAACTCCTAAACTCCGAACAGTTATGGTGAAACTCAAGCTGTGAACCCTAAAGCCCCTAAACCCCGAACAGGGCCTCGTCGGAAGGCCCGGAATTTGTGGCGGCCACGCGAAGGAGAGTGGTCGGCAAAGGCCCTGACATCTGAAGGTTCAAGACCTAAACCCCCGGGGAGGATTCAAAAAGTAGATCCTTTAATGGGGGTTCCTGTACAGTACCCTTAGTAGTATATGGCAAAAGCCAGAAAGTTGGAACATGATTATCCTAAACCCTTTATGGTAAATTATAAGGTATCCTACCCTGAAACCATATTCCATCTTTCTGGAGTTCCCTTTAGGGTCCCAAATTAGGGGATCTACTCTCCCTTATGGATCCCTAAACCCTAAACCCTAAAGGATCCCGTAAAGGAGCCCTTTAAGGAACCCTACTAAGTGTCCCAAATTAGGGGATCTACTTTCTAGATCCTCCCGGGGGACTGGGGAGCGGACGGGTCGTAGGGAATGGGTTAGGGGTACGGGCTCCTTCTACTTGGAGGGTCGGGGGACTTAGTAAGTAAGGTTATAAGTACCCTAATTGGGGTTAGAAGTAGTTATAAGTATAGTTACCTTATTTATAACCCTAGTTACTAAGTCCCATGATCCTTTAAGTAGGGCTCCTTCAAGAGGTCCATAAGGGGACCATACGGCTCCTTTAAGGGTGTTCCTCAAAAAGGGGGCCGCTAGAGTTTAAGGTTTGTGAGGGTACTACCCAGCAACTAGGTAATCCCTAAATCCCCATAGATCCCGTATAGAACCTTTTAAGGAACCCTTTTATAGAACCCTTCAAGGGGCCCTTGCAGTACCCTTAAAGGGAGCCTTCTAGTACCCATAAAGGAAACCTTATACAAGGAGCCCTTTAAGGAGCCCTTAAAGGAGCCACTTTCAGGAACCCTGAAAGGAACCCTTTTCAACAGAAAAGAACCCTTTCGGAAACCCTTTAGGAAACCCTTAAGGGACCCTTTAAGCAATCCTTTAAGGCGCCAGCCCTTGAAAGAACCCTTGAATCCAAGAAACCCTTTCAAAAATGAAGAAGCCCTTCCAGGAGCCCTTAAGGGACCCTTTAAGAAACCCCTAAAGCAACCCTTTAAGGAACCCTTTGCTATATATGGAACCCCTTAAGAAGCCCTTGAAGGAAACCTTAAAGGAACCCTTTAATGTAAGGGGCCCTTTCAGGAGCCCTTTGATGTAAGGAACCCAGAAGCTTCCTCTGTCGGCCTCCTGTGACCGAACCGGGCGACGCTGAGCCGATTTTCTGCAGCCCGCGCGAGAGGTTGCTCAACCTGCTGACTTTGGGCTTTAGGGCTTATAGGGCTTATAGGGTTTAAGGGCTTAGGGGTTTAGGGTGTAGGGGTTTAGGGTTAGGGTGGCTCATCCTGCTGACTTTTTGGTGGCGTTTAGGGATCCTTTGAAGGATTCTATAAGGGATATTAAGTGGGGTGTTGGGTTTAATTAAGATTGAGGGTTATGCGTTAGGGCTTTAAGGTTTTGGGTGTAGGGCTGAGGGGTGTAGGGTTTAGCGTTTAGGGAAGTATCTAACGTAAGCGTAGCTTAGAGACTCCAAAACCCGCTTCTTAAGTCAGGAAGACAGCTTGAAGTATAGCGGGATCCTTGAAAGGTATACACCCTTATAAATCCCTTAAGCTCTGTGTAACAATTTCTTGGGAGCCCCCCACACCATGACGAAGGAGCAAGATTTCAATCCGGGTTGGAAGTTTAGGGTTTAGGGTTCAGGCTTAGGGATTATGGATGGGCTTGAGGGTTCAGGGCTAGGGAATAGGGATGGGTTTAGGATTTAGGGTTTAAGGATAGGGTTTAAGGATTAGGGATAGAGTTGAGGGCAGTTGAGGGTTTAGGGTCTAGGGTGAAAGTTTCATGGGCCAAAATACATGCGATTGGAGTGCTTGAGACCTTCCAGGAACACAGCCTCGTTGCGAAACGATTTAGGCCATGTAGCGCTAGCAGGGATTAGAGTATATCGGGTTCCAAGGTTCACTTAAGGGTCCAATCCATGACAGGTGCAGGGAAAAAAACACTTGAGAAACGCCCTGTACCTAACATCCCATTAGTAAGGGCCGTAAGCGACAATCACAAATCGATACCTGGTAAACTGTGGAACTGTTGTGCACTTGGGAGTCTCAGGGCGAGTATTTGCACGGATCCCGACCGAGCCTGTCGGGCGAGTCGCAGGAAGCTTTGATAATGTCCGGGTATGCTGAGACCAAGTGCTCCTTGGGGTTCAGTTGAGATGCTTCAGGAAGCAATCGGGCTTCATGGGAAGGGCTGTGTTGCGTTAGTTAGAGTCTACTGGTGAAGTTAGTTTGGATTTCCCACTGACAGAGTGCTTACCCTACAGTGAACCCAAGCGCACGTCGGGTTATACGTCTGGAACCACGCCGTAAACGGATAACCGACCGAGACAATGGTGCGTGGTGTAGAACAACTCACCACAAGTAGACAACCTCGTCATCGCATGCCGAAAGGGGCAGTTCTAGATGGACTAGTGACCTGTTGAGATCTTCTGATGACACGGTCGGCTCATGTTGAGAGTTGGGTAAGAATAATGACTGTGAATCCAGCGCACAATGTGGCAACGGGGACTGTGCTACGAAACAACTGTGCTTGCACGCAGGGCCATCTAGCAACCAATAGTTGCCGTATTTTCGAAAGAGCCTCTGTAATCTGCGTCTCCCCAACTGGTCTGGTAAGGAGAAGATTTCAAATTTGGAAACCTACGGCCCCATCATGCTTGCGTACTGGGACGCTCTACCCCGAGCCTGAAACCCTAAACGTATGCTTTTGACTCCTGGTTCCCAAAGAGGACCTATCGTCGTCCGACGCAGACAAGGACCCTGAACAGCAGTGACGGCAAGACTCCCGCAAAGTCTGCAGCGATGCATCCAGAAAGTTTTCGAAGGCAAGCTGATCCATTGCTTGCGGTTTTCGGGTGTAATATGCTGTAATTTTTCTGAAATAGTATAGGGCCCCCACCCCCCAAAAAAAACAAAAGAATACATATAGAGGTAATTATTAAGGCCCCTATAGTAGCTTGGGGGTAGATCTCAGCTGTGGGAAACAAGACTTCAGGCTCAGCGGCTTCAACAAGTCGGAGTCAGACCGAAACCCAAAATCCTAAGCACTTCAAGCACTTAACCCATATGGGTGGTTGTCAAAATTGTGGTACCCTTTTTGGATACCCTAAATAATAGGTGCCGTATTATACCAGGTACCCAAAAAGGGATCATAGTTTTGACAACCACCCATATGCAATACCCTAAACCCTATAATCTCAGACCAAGAAGTTCTTGGGAAGGGCTTGCTACAAGAGCGGATCCGCTGGGAGTTTTTTTTATGAAATCTTGGCTGGTTCTGGCTATTGGGGGGTATACCCGGCACACACAAACAAACCTTGAAACCTAAATCGTTAAGATTCAGTTCGAAAGCTTCTATGCCAAAAGCAAGACGAAACCTCGGGAGCTTTGGTGTGAAAGACTTCGAGTTTGTGGGTGCTTTCGGGTTTGGCGATATTTAAGTCTTGAGCCAAAATCGTCTACGGCATATCATGTCGAAGCACGATTTAGGCATTTGCATCCGTCTGTCGAGCACAGTTATAACATGTTCAACTTGAAACCTGTCAAGCAAGAACACCCCTGTCCCTGCACTACCAAGATCCTAAACGCTAAACCCAGTGCGGAAAAGTGAAACACGTAGTTTCCCACAGCATCCTCCTCCCCCCAAACCCTACACCCTAACTAAACCCTGAACCCTAGACCCTGCACCCTAAGCCCTAACCTGAACCCTACTTAGAGGATCATGGGACTTAGTAAGTAGGTTATAATTGGGGTTAGAAGTCCCCTAACGGGGGTTATCCTAATTATAACCTACTTATAACCTTACTTACTAAGTCCCATGAGCCTTCAAGTAAGCGTACGGCACGGTCTAGGGTTTAGGGGTAGGGCTTCAGAGGCTTTGAAGGGGTCCTGTAGGGTGTCATGGGCCTTAGGTTAGGGATTTGTGGTATGCAACTATACAGGAACTGCAAGTGGACAAGCTTACTTTGCGCTATGACCCGTCACGAAGAGTCATAGACGCCCATCAGCTCTTAGTCCCAAGATCCGCAGTTTCGAAAACCTGCAGTCCAAAACTGAAGCCTGATTTGCAGGGTCTACATACCCAGTAACCTAAGAACAAAAAGGCCTCTCTTTTTGGTATTGGGTAACTTTATAAGGAACCTAGGACTACGAAAAAGGAATAAGGGTACTACTGGGCATCCTAGACAAGCTGTATGTAATGCATGGCAAATCTTAAATGTTGCAAGACAGAAGGTCATGGCAGTTGAAAGTAGGCCCACTAGCCCTTCAGACACGGTTTTCTCTGGTGTCTGCGGGTCGCGAAGCGTGCGCACTTGGAGTCAATCTTGCTTCTGCTGAACCTGATGCACCACTCTCAGAGCTTCAGGGTAACCGAAAGCCAAACAAACCCGAAACCCTAAACCCTAAACCGTTGGGAGAAGAGCCGATCCCTCTCTCGATCAGGTTCCGGATTATGACCCTTGGCCTCGAAACACTCAGTGTGGCTAATATAGGAACCTGATTAAGACCAATGTAGGGTTTAGGGTTCCTTGAAAGGGGTTTATAATAAGGGTTACTATCAGAGATTTATACGGGTACTATATTCATGTAGGAACTTGATTAAGTAACCTTGGACCTTTATTAGGGCTCCTCATATGAATCCTACTATTTTTGGGTTATAATCTAGGCCCAGGGTTTTTAAATCAGGTTCCTACATTAAGGCTTTAAGGTCTATAGGTTGGATGGGTCGGAAAAAAGGGGCCTCTTCTGCAGAACTGAGTATCGAGTGTTGTATGTAGGCTAGATCCTATGCTGTGCACCAACACACCAACCCCCAAACCCCAAGCCCTGACATCTACGTGTGTGACCCTTGGCATGGATCCTACTGTGTTTTTTGGGGTCCGGGTCAAATCCAGAATCAGAAAGAGCTCAGGATAATTACATTGTCAGAGACTGGTCCTTAAACTTGTTCTTTCCCCCCTTATGCCTTTTCGAAACTTTGGAATTTGGAACCCCTACCGTTAATCACGAACAGCCAGTAACAGTAACGCACCTCTGTATATCTGATGATAGACCCCGCCAAATACTCACCTACGGTACGATAATGCCGAAATCCATGCAAGTACCTTGCAGATCCCGTAACCCGCATTGAGAGCCAAAACCCTAATGCGGCACAGCCTTCGAAATGTGCAAAGGACTAAACTCTCTGCAAACTCACCACACCCTAATCCCCTAAACTCTTAACCTTCTTTGGACATAGCATCAGCCGACATAACACCCTTTCAACCGTTTGAACTGAAGTTCCAGGTGAGGGCTTAGGCTTCCACATTCGAAGGCTTTGGGGGCTTTACATAGGGGTTTGGGTGTGTGCTTTAGGGGTTATGTGAGACTTTGGGACTTGAGGGTGTTGGGACCTGCATAACAATACATATATACATATATACATATATACATATATACATATATATATATATATGTAGATAGATATTATGTATAAATCACCTGTCGACACAGTAAAAATCCTTCAAGCCCACAACTTTCACCGCTACGTCCCTAAGTTTCACCTTTCATGATTCGAGCACCACAGCTGCATACATATAGACCCTTAAAACTTCACCCTAAACCCAAAACTCTAAACCTCTACACCCTAAACACTAAACCCGAAACCCGAAACCCTAAACCCGAAGCCCTGAACCCAAAACCCTGCAGAGCTGCCCAGAAAAACGTGCCAAGGCGCCGAAATGCCCCTGTCTAAGCAGCCAACACCCTAAAGGCCGAGGCCTAGTCCCTTAAGGAACATGCTTCTAAGCTACTTGGGGGGCAGGGGACTTGGTAAGTAGGTTCTAAGTAGAGTTATAAGTACCCTAAATGGAGTTACCCCGATTATAACCCTACTTATAACCCACTTACTAAGTCCCCTGCCCCTCCAAGTATAGTAGGATCCCTAATATGATTTAAAGTACACTCCTTAACTAAGGGATTTTGGAAGGTCTGGGTACTTTTAGTATATGGGAGTTTCCGAAAATATACGCCCCTAAGATAGCACCCTAAATAACAGGATCCTTAATATAGGGAGCCAAAAATAAGGTGCCCCGAATGTTCAGAAACTCCCAAATCTCCAAGGCCTACACCCCGGCACCCGAAAAGGTAGGATGTAGGCGTTCGTGCCGTTTTTGGGTCGCCAGGGGTCTCACTTAAGCTTTAAGGCCTCGGTTTTTTTAGGTTTTCGAGTTGAGGGTTGAGTGTTTAGAGGTTAGGACCTGGGTATAGGGGTTTGGCATTTAAGGTTCTGTCCTGGAGACCTCCAATGCAACCCGGACCCAAAATTCACAAAAGCCATGATAGCAGATAGCACCCTTACAAGCCCCTGCCAAACTCCACCAGCAAATCCCTGCCTGGTACTCACGAGTGGCCAAAATCAACTGTCACACCATATTGTAACATACCTACAGTCTCCATTGTAGTCACTATTCAGAGTTACCTTTTTAGGGTCCTTAGCATAAACATGTGGTTAAACCCCAAAACGAACTCGAATGGAGACTACTTGGAGGGGCAGGGGACTTAGTAAGTACGTTATAAGAAGAGTTATAAGTACCCTAAATGGAGTTACCCCAATTATTGCCCTACCTATAACCTACTTACTAAGTCCCCTGCCCTTCCAAGTATAGGTAGCGTTTGCAGGGACCCTAAACCCAAAATCTAGGGTTGATGATATACATCCTGCATGACCCATAAAATAAGGAATATACCATAATTCCCATATATGCCTTATTGTGGGTAATGCAGGATTTACATCATCAACCGTAGGGGTGAGGCTGTGAGACCCTAAACCCTAAACCCTAAGCCCTAAACCCTAATCCCCAAACCCTAAACCGTGGTCCCTGACTGAGGCTCTGGCTCTCACTGCTTACTGACCTCCTCAAAATTCTCGCCGATGTCTGGGATGTCCTTCAGAGCACAATGGTCGTATCTGGAGATATTATAAGTTAGGGCTGGGGTCCGGTCTAGGGTCTTTGTGGTTTAATGAAAGACCCCCAGAATGAAGGACCCGGATTTGGACAACATAGGATCTGATTCAACGTCCATGGCCGAAGACAGGCCCAACTTCCCTTAACCCTGCTGGTTCAGCGGTCACTCGGCCGGAAATGCTGGTATTTTTCCTGGTTACAACCTCACCTGTTGGTATTCATCACCCCTCGAACCCCGAACCCGTAACCCGAACTTCTTACTTCGCTATTGCCGGCCGATAGCATTCACCAGAAATTGCTCGAGTGTTCTGATGGTCAATATATACTACTCGAGCCACCACCACCACCACCACCGCCACCACCACTACCACCACCACTTCCAGACACCACTAACACCACTACCAGTTTACACCACTACCACTACCCTAGTGGAGACAACACGCTGGAGAAATGCTCCAACAATCCTCAATCCTACACCCTAAACCCTAAACCCTAATCCCTAATCCCTAAACCCTAATCACCTAATCCCTAAACCCTAAACTCTAAACCCTTAACCCTAATCATTAAACCCTAAACCCGAAACCCCAATCATGGTGTGGGCCTCGTCCTTCTTGCTGTCCGCGCCTGCAACAGCAGCTTCTTTGACCGGGAGATAGGAAATACTATGCCCCCCTTAGAACCACAATAATAAATTATAAGTTTAATATTCTCTGGGGTTTTTACGGGCAGAAGTTGAAAATAATTCCAGAGGACGCTATGGAATATGGGAGATGAGCTATGGCAACATAAAATATGCGGAAACAAGAGGGCAAGGCGGTCAAGAGGGTAGATGTCGCTGTCTTTCAGACCGTGTGTTCGTGGACTGGCGTGTTGTCGAATTCGTGTGTCGCTCTCGTCTAGCCTGTATGAAAGACCACCCAGTATGGGAGACCAGCTGAGCACAAATCCCTCCCTGAAACAGCTTCGCAATTCTACAGGGTTTTGATTAAACATAGCTCCCATAAAGGTCTACGGCTAAAAATATTTTGTTGCAAAGCCCCAAACCCTATACCCCAAACCCTAAAGATCTAAGGTTCAAAACACTTTGTCTATACTGAACTTAGAACCCTAGCAAGAATTATAATTTTAGCTGTTTCATTAGGCGACATCTTAACCCGCAAACGGCTACTCTTGAAGGACTCGTGTAAGGGAATGGCAGCTCTAAATCCGAAAGCTTGTGCGCTCTTTTGAACTACGGCCTCGGGCTTTCGCTTAATAAAACCCAGCACCAAACTCAACGAACGTCGAAAGGACTCCCGGTGGGCAACTCTACTGGCTGGCATTCACCGTATACAGTAAAGTTGGAACATCACCATCCTCGTGCGCCTACGGTAAAGAATAATGAATCCCAGTGCCAATCATCCTTAATCCACGTTCCAACTTTCTGGGGTTCACTGACACCCTAAACCCTAAAACCCGAATCCCTAAACCCTTGCAAGCATCCCCAAAACAAAACCTCGGGGTTCATTATTCCCCTCATTCCGGGGACTGCTATGTCAACAACAGACACCCGAATTTTCTATATACTACAAGGGCCTAAACTGTCACCAATACTGCTTCGGGGATCCTGATTATAGATAAAATACTATGACATACCGGTTTAGGGTTTAGGGTTTACCCCAAATCCTGTTTTTATTCTTTAATGCCATTAGGTTACGAACCTTTGCATGAGGGCACCGAAATCAGAGTCGGGGGAACTACTGGGTGACAAGCCTGCCTGCCCCCTTACTTGGAGGGTCGAGGGACTTAGTAAGTAGGTAGTAAGTAGACTTATAAGTACCCTAAAAGGGACCCTAATTGGGTTTATGGTACTTATAAGTCCTTAAAATAACCAGTTACTAAGTCCCCCGACCCTCCAAGTAGGAGGCTCGGCATCTGCAGCCTCCTCAGCTGCTCATGAGCTGCTCGATCTCCTCGTCCGAGAGAACCTCGACATCTGGTAATTTGATCGCTGCCTTGTCCTTGAAAACAGGCAGGTGGTCACCCAGCTCTTGGTTGCCGCGGCCACGGCGGAAGGGCCCAAACTGCCTGGCTTACTTAAAGGATCATGGGGCTTAGTAACTGGGGTTATAATTAAGGCAACTATACTTATAACCCCACTTAGGGTACTTATAACCTGACTTACTAAGTCCCATGAAGCTCCAAGTAGACCCTAAACCCTAAACCCCCATGGATCCCTTTAAGGAACCCTATAGATCCCTTTAAGGAGCCATAAGTCTACTTACTACCTACTTACTAAGTCCCCCGACCCTCCAAGTAAGGGGGCTTGGGCTTTGCTGCTGAAGATCTGGGAGTTTCCCAAAATTAGGGTACCTTATTTGGGGGTCCTCATAATAAGGATCCTACTATTTGGGTACTACATTAGGGTCCCCTATTTTCGGAAACTCCCATCTCGCCAGCGGACATCTTGTTGGACGCCCTGCTGGACATGATATGGACACTCCGCTGGACATTCTGCTGCCCACAGAGGATGCCAATCCCAGAAAATAGCATCCTAACCTTAAACAAGCTGGTGGTCTCTTTATCTTTTCCTGATACTGCCAAATGGCCCCATATAGCCCTAATAAGGATCCCTATATACAGCCCCTTAATGCAGAAACCCCAGGTAAAGAGACCACCGACCTACAACCCTAAACCCTAAACCCTCAACCCAGGAGCCTAAATCCGCAGATCCAAGCCCCCATACTGTTGATGATGGTTCCTTTAAAAAGGGATCTATAAGGGGACCTTGATAGCCTTTAAGGGGTCTCCTTTAAGGATATAAACCCCTAGGGTTCCTTTAAAGGGATCTATGAGGGTACCCTTTAAGGGGCCTCCTTTAAAGGATCTATGGGGGTTTAGGGTTTATAGGGTTGGTGATGTAAATCCCGCATTAGCTTAAGGACCCTAAAACTATGGGAATTATGGTATATTCCTTAATATGGGTAATGCAGGATTTATATCATCAACCGTATCCCTGACAGAGAGAGTTGCATGCAAGGAGACCCTAAGCCCCCAAGTCCTAATGTAGGAGCCTGATTAAGAAACCCTGGGTCTTTACTAGGGTTCTTGATATGGAACCTACTATTTTGGGTTTTTTCAGCTGGTGTTTTTTTAAATCAGGTTCCTACAGTTTTCGAGAAGCTTGGAAAACAACACTAAGCCCTGAACCCTATAGCCTCATGGAGCCCTCCAAGGAACCTTTGAGAAACCAGTATAGTTGTTGTAAACCACTGCACACACGCACTGATGATACCCGTCCAAGTGTTAAGGACTAGCGCAGCTGTACCATTGGGTATCTACGCCTTTTTACCCTCAGAGCACTTGTGCCACAATGTTGCACACACACAACATGCTACTTCACACGTGCACAAATTACACCCCCCTCGCCGAAGCGTCAGTCTGAGGCGCAAACATGCACGGAAGCTTGGTGCTGTGTGGCCTGCCGTAAAGGCGGCTGAATTGTGGCTCGGGGCTCATAGGCTTTCTACTACCGTAAAGTGGAAGATACGGAAGCAGATTAATTCTTTTAGCGCGCGGTTTAAAGTCGCGACATGCATTATAAAATGGCGACGATCCAGCAAGCCTTGATTGATGGCGTGGATACAAGTCGCAAGAACGTGTGCAGCGTGGGACGAATACATCATCCTCTGGAGCTGCTGACTGTTCGGATTTGTCACAAAGTGACTGCCAGGAAATACAGAATGAAATTTTTTCTGGTCTTAAGGAAATTCGGCCACCTCTAGGAGGGGCTGTATTTCGGAGTACCGGTTAACGTGACGGAACCACGAAATGACGATCAGGTACTTAGTACCATCCTCGGGAACCGGAGGAGCGGCCATAGGGGTGGGACCCGCGTTGATAGCCTTGGTCCCACTCCTGCTGATAGCGCTGCTGCTCAGCTCGGCGTGCATCGGCCTTTGCTTGTGCGATGCGAGAACGCTCCGCATTGCGTTGGCGTTCTTCATATGCACGGCGTGCAATTCCGACCTGTACCGCGAATTTCCCACGGAGCCACTCAGTCCAGTCCTCAGCAGAATAGCCGAGTCGTGGATCAACGTAGAGTGCCTCTTCTGAGAAAGTAACAATCATTTTCACGATTTTGTGCTGGAGGAAAACATCTACGAATTTACGCAAACTGTATGCCCCTCCCAGCCACATGATGCAAAACGGATCGTCACTCACTCCGGAGATCAGGCCTGCCCTAAGGGCGGCTGGATTGCACTCGTGCAAATAGAGCAACTTCGGAGCTTCCACCGTAGGTGCCGACAGCTAACTGTCGTTGCTCCTTCGAACGGCCATGGTTCGGCAGTGCAGCATGCGTAAGCACGTCTTCGATGGCCAGAAACTCACGATCGTACCCATTGCCGATGGAACTCATAGTGTAGTCCACATCATTGTCGAAGCGGTGTACGATGCTTGTGTAGCCTCCTTTTGTCGCCATCTTTAACTGCTGCCTGGCCTTGTCCAACGCCTCTGCGTCAAGCGACGTAGTTCCACGCTGCGTTGAGGAGTCTCTGGTCATTTCATGGATGACCTCCTCCGGCGTCAGCTGGGAACGTGGCTTGCCCGCGGTGGCTGCGGCGGCCTCTTCAGCGAACCATCGGGCCGTACGCACTTTCTTGCGTGCGTTTTGCTGGGAAGGCTTCACTATGTGAACGCCACAGCTCAGGCAGATCATCTGTCCCACAAGATGCTGCGCACCGCAGTGGGGACATGCCCTGTGGCGGCCACCCGTAACGGGGGCTGGAGGGAGAGCCAACGGAGTCGATTCCGGCTGAGGCGGTGCCTGCGCGAACATCGGCTCTACTTTGGCCTCTTGTTCCTCCTTTTTCACATTGCCTTCTTCATCGTCAATCTCGATCTCGACCTCGACAGGTTCCTCTGGCTCAAGGAAACGCACTCGCTTTCTGGACTCAGTTTGCACATCTGGTGGCGATGCGCCCCCCTGATCCAATGTTGCCGTTTCCTCGGGAAGGAAGTCGGAGGCCGTGGCGTCATTGAGAGCGAGGGGTGCCAAAGATGCTGACGGTCCCCCCTCAATCTCAACTTCAACCATGGGTTCGTCTGCCGTTGCAGACGCTGCTGTTTCAACCTCTTCATGGCCACCACTAAGTGGGGCTGAAGGTTCCTCCGGAACATCGGGGAACTGCTCCGGCTCAGCTGCTCCAGGATCGACGATGGGATCCTGGGCAGTCTCCGGAATGATTGTATCCTCCTCCTCGCTGGATTGACGAGACCACAGGATGATGCCTTTGATGGTGTCGCGGATGTAGAGCACACAAGTCCCCGGCACCGGATCGCGAGTGAGTATGCCTTCGGAAGTTGTCTCGAAGAGGTACGCATAGCGGTTGACCTCCTGAGTGTCGAGTACAATTTCGTAAGGCAGGTTCGCTCGGCTGCCAGCTTTATTCTCAAGTTCGCTCAGGGTGGCTTTGGCGAAGTAGTTGTGGAACTTGCCGCTCCTGTTGAACCCTGGCGTAAAGCCAGAAGAGAGAATATTGAAGGCTGCATCATGCGTCGTCCTGTGGTAGAGACGCGGGGGAAACTCCCCGAGAGCAAGGAATGGCCTGCCTTGATAGGCGGCTGTAGGTCCAAGCTCCTCTCGCGTATCGTTCGTGAACCAATGCAGCGCAATGGAGGCATCGGTCACTTGGTCCTTGATGCGTTCGCTGTGACCATGCGAAGCACAAATCCAAGAGGGCCAAATGTCCGTCTCAATGAAGTCAGCACGCGGATCGGTGGGGAGGCCTGCCAAGTTAAACCTCGATTTGTTATCGTAGGCGACTATGGACAAGATACCTCGTGTTCCCAGATCCACACGGTGCTTCTTCCACATATGCTGAATGAGTTCTTGGATGCGAATCCATTTCCCGCGCCGTGAGCTGAGCTTCACGTTCGACCCTCGGACAGCACCTGTGAGGTAGCGCTCAACGTAAGGTTTGAGGCCCAACTCAGGGAGGTGGTCCTTCGGGATCGAGTCGGGGAGGATCTGAACGATCTCGCTCCCCTCCGGATCCTCTGGGCACACATCCTGGTCAACGAAGCCACACATTTCCATCAGGTCCAAGTCGTCTTGGTACTTTACCCCAATGTAGTCGTGTGGGCGAGCCCTTAATAGGCCGCTGGAAGGGTCCCGGTCCTTCTTGGTCATGCCCTCTTTTGTCGCTGACAGAGTACGGTGAGACTCTGTGCGGTAAGGGATGGCCTCGATGACATCGTCAAAGGACACCTCCGGTACGTCGCGAGATGATGCACTGCCAGATGGGCCACCACTAAGTGGGGCTGGATCCTTCCGCTCAGCACGGGCACGTGCGTCCGCCTGCTCTTTCGCGCGCTTTTGCGCCTGTTCGCGAGCTGTGGCCCATTCCCAATTCAGGACATCCTGAGGGACCTCACGCATTCCAGTGACCGGAAGATCAGGTGGAGGAACATAAGGGGATTCCCATGGATCAGGGCATTCGTTCGCAGCTTCGCGAATCTCGGCCTGCCTTAAAAGGCGGCGGGAGAGCTGGGACCGATACAGTGCCTTGTCGAAGACATACTGCATGGAATACACCCGCGTTCCTTCTGGATCAAAAGGAAAACGGCGGGCCAGCTCGTCCAGCGTCTCTGCGGGCATCTTCGCGAATAAGTGGTCAGCTTGACACACTTTAATCCGCTGTCCGATCACAGAGGCCAAGGCTGCGCGATGTGTTGAGTCTTCGCGGAAGTGGTAGTGGTCGTGCTTCGGGATCTGGCATACGCTTTCTTTGAGAGAGGCGGTGTATAACCCCCTACTCCTTGCGTATCCGAGGAATTTTCGGATAGCTGTGCGGTACTCTGCTGGCAGCCCGTAGTCCAGTGGGTCGGCATCCGAGAGGATTTGCACTGAGCCCACCGTTGGCCTGCCCTGAAGGGCGGCTAGACGGCCAATTTCACCGCACACACGTGCGGCAATGTCCGCCCAGATCCCTTCTGCGGCAACGCCTTCAGGACCAATCTGCCAGTGTGGCGTCCCTGGGTCGACGAAGACTCCTCTACGACCGCACAGTTCGTTGCCCATCCAAACCACAACGATATCGACCTCGAGATGCAAGGGGTTTAACGATTCGTTGATGATCTGCGGCAAGAGCGTGTGAACTGCCTCAACGATCGAGTGGAGGTTGCCTCCCCAAATCGCCTTTTGTCGGACATTCGTGTATTGCTGAAGGATATGACCAGGCCCCGTCAGAGCTTTAAAGTCGTCCGCCATCTCAACGAATGTTCTCGCCCCAGCCTTGAAAATGAGGGTAGAGTCGGAAACAATGACGCAGGCTTTTTCGCGGCCTCGGCTATCGCCGGGCTGGAAACGCGACAACCCCTCGTCGTTGATCCGTGCCACCTTAGGGAGGGCCTTATAGCCATGATCAACATCTCCCAGACACGTAGACAGAGCGGTTTGCGCGATTGCGCCTGTGTAGAGCTGTTTCACGCTCTCTTCCCAGTCACGGTCTGGGTTGAGTCCGAGCTCGTGTCCGAAGACACCGGCCCACATATGGTAGTGAGCCCACTCCCGCTTGATTGAGTCACCCGATGCAGCAATCGTCGCTGGCGCCGACGGCTTGTTCTCGCCTTCTGCTCGCACTCGGGGATCACTGATCATCTCTGGCGTGCTCTGATGAGCCGCTGCACAGGGGCAGGCAAGCACCTTCCTAAAGTTCGCAAGATTAGCAAGATGTGAAGATGTGATATCCTCTAAATCATCATGATCTGCGGCTTCGTGCTTGTAAGATGCCTTAGCGATCGGATGCTGATTTCCTGAGCGGAAGCTTTCCTTAGCACGGTTCGCAAGTGGCAATGCCTGGAGCCCTGCGCACACCAGATATGCGTTTTCAAGTCGTGCAATTTCGGCATTAATTCCGTCGAACATGAATTCGTCGACGGGCCCACACAAGAGAACACAGAAGTTACTGGAAAACAAGTGAGCCATTTCAACAATCTCAACAATGCTCCTTTGTAACCTCCTCAAGTCACCCTTTGAGAGCGATGTCATGACCACCGTGACAAACGAAAGTGAAGTGATAATGAATGCTCCCCCCTCATCGCGAACAGAAGTGATGAGGCGGGTCAAAGGTAACCATTGTGATGGAGTTTCATGGCGAACCGCAATCCACCACCGTTGAAGACTCAGTCCCCCGTGATCGGTGCATGCAATTGGCCTCGGCAAAAGCCGGGCTGGAGCAGCGACCGCAGCTGGTTGGGGCAGCCTGAACTTCAATATCTCCAATTGTTCTCGTACTTCGTTGTTAATACTACCTACCTGGGAAGAAGTGAAAGCGATCAATCCAAAACGGGTGCCCTTCCAGGGCATCACGCAGTGGTGTAGGTCGGGGGCAAAGTACAACGGAGAGTGCTTTGTGTTGTGAGTTCCACCAGTAACAACGCTTCCATTGTCCTTAGTCTGGGTGGCCGGACCTTGTCCCGGCATCCCTTCAACCCACAACAAACCTCCAGAAAAATCCCCGAAACTAATCGCGAAGTTCTCACTTCCCTTAAGGTTCCGTGAATCCGCATGCAACAAGGATTTGGCGTCACGATTCACCGCGATCGAAGTCCATGTGAAGTCGCGACGTGCATGTTTGCTGATCCACTCGTTCATGTATCTACACGCTAAAGGGTACCGTTTAGTAATGTTGGTAATCCCTTGCATGGCACTGAACGAAAAGAAACCCCAATTGTGATAGTACGAATTGTCGTTCGTGGTAAGACGAGACCTGCGTCTCTTGCTCACCTTCACTGGAAATTGTGATGCAACTGATTGCAAACCCTCAAAACTAAAATCCTTAGCCTGAAGTAGACCTTCAGCAGTGGCTTCGAGCTCTGGCCGGCCATGGCTGGCGGCTGCAATCTGAGGTTTCGCAACCAAATGACTGTCTGAGTCCTTGCCACCTTTGTTGGCAACAGTAGGGCACAGATTGTGGTTGATCAACCTGAGAGCGTGAAGCCACTTAGTCTTCTCGGCGAAAGGTTTTGTAAAGATATCGGCAACCTGTTCGAGCGTATCAACATTGACCATATCGAAATGTTCCACCTCGAACTGCTGCTTCAACCATCCAAAACTGATGTTCTGAGTGCGATCAGTGTGTCGCATCTTTTCACTGTCACCTTTGTGAACGATCGTGATCGTTGCTTGGTTGTCCTCAAGGAACTGAACACGAAACTTATCGCTCAAGCCCACATTCAAACCCTGAAGATTGGCTACCGATCGTCCACCTGGGATTCCCCCGTACCTGATCTCGTCAAGTTCGGGGTCAACTCTTGCTAGAACACCATCGATCTTGATGGGTGGAGGTCTCTTTGGCCTAACCTGATGGTTGGCTGAATTGATCTCAACCTGTTGCCATAGGAAAATCCAAAGGCTGAGGCTGGGCAATCCCTGAGCGCGAACACCATGGTTAGCACTGATGACCTCGCTTTCGGTGCTTGACATCGTGATACTGGTCTGTTTCTTGGAAAAGGCATTCAATGGGTAATAGGTGTTTGGCCCCACGAGATACAGTGCACAGCCTGAGGTTGATTTGCGGTCATGTTCCCCAGACCAATCTGCATCGCAGAACAGCCAAAGTTTACACTCACTGATGCGATCCCCGATAAATCCCTGCATCCGAACATCAAGTGAAGAGTTGATGTAGCAGACAAGCCTGTGAAGTGCTGCGTCGCAGTCCCTGCTCCACTTCGTCACCCTACTGGCGAGGCTTTGAGTAGCCCGTAGGAGATCCCATCGTGCCATCCTCGCGGCAAACAGGATTTTCATGAGAACCTTGCTAGCAATTGGTTGGAGGCGACCAGATGGCTCCTCCCCCTCAGTAGGCTTAGCGATTCTGTTCTCTGAAAACGGAGTTGGAACATTGGTAAGGGACTGCTTCGAGACCTTAGCAAGATCACAGTACCTGTCCACACAAGAAATCAGGAAGTCTTTCATGTCATATGTCATAACGTTCACGGGCTTATCCATAGAAGGAATAGCGTCTTTGCAAATCGTGTCTGTTCCCTTGAACTTCTGTTCCTTGGCTTCCCTTTTGGCCTCGGCCTTAGATCTAGACGGCTTGCCTTTGGAGGCAGCTAGAGCGTGTCTGATCTTTTCGGCATCGTGACCTGGTAACGGGAACAAGGATCGGCCGGTCCACCACTCCTCGCGCTTAAGGTTGGGGTCAAGATTGACATCGTGTTCCTCAATCGGACCTTCATCGAAAGCGGTTACCCTGGTTGTTGACAAGTTTGTTGGTGGGAACATACAACCTCTTCCTAGGATACACGTGATGACGAACAACTGCACCTAGCTCGGTATCGACTTCCCAGAAGTCTTCTCGAACTTGTGGCCTCGGGTCACCCCGGGCTGGAGCAGCCGTCTTTTTGTCGAACACGTATGCAAACGGATGTGCTGACCTGGGAAGTTGTACCTGGGTTTTCTCAAAATGATTACAACCAAAGTACCTGCCAAAAGGCTCAGGAGGATCCATGTCAATGACACTCTCAACTGTCGCCCATCCCTTAGCGAGATTCTTAGTTGGCCCAGCCATCTTGAAATCATCGACGTAGATGACCAAAAGAAGATCAAGTTCAGCGTGATAGAAAATGGACTGCCAGATCTCGGGCAATACCGGGGTCCACCCTACGGTCTTCAGCTGGTCTTCACAGTGTTTTTCCCAGATTCCGCCGGAATCCGGGTGTCCGTAGAGGGCTAACATTAAGGGCACGACTGGGTCGGAAAACCCTCGCCATTCCTTAGGCCACCGGTTGCGCGGGAGTCTGACCCAAGTTTCTACCCCTTTAAATAATGCTTGCGTGTAAGCCTGCTTCGCGTCAGCTTGTTGCTTCGAGTACCCTGGCTGGCTACCGAAGACGTCGATGACTTTAGCGGCCTCCATTGAAGCGGGGCTGGATCCGAGTTCAGAGAAGATCGCATGATCGTTATGTTCATCTGAAACCCGATTCCCCTGGAACACGCTACGTCCCTTCCACTTCCTGTCAGGGTGTCCTTCTGGAAGTTCGTCGCCCTTGATGCTGCAGATTTCAAAGATTCTTCCGAAGTGTGTTTTGATGCCTTTCCTGATTGCTTCAGCGGAAACATCACGAAACTCACGAACCTTCGAATGCAACCAACAAGACTTATCGACTAGCTTCTGCCACTCTTTGTCCATAGCTGCCTTGGCTGCTGGGGTGCGATCAATCTCGGCTTGGTTGACGACCCTGGCTACCAACGCATACTCAAGAGCGGACAGTTCCCCTAACTTTTCCCAGTAGAGGGTTGCCATCTTGACACGATGAGGCTCGTTTTCACATGTCATTACGGGCATAGCTGGAGAAGCATCCCTTTCGACCTCTGCTCGGGCGGCTTCCTCGCGACGGCATTTGGACTGATACCTTTCGATGTCAGCCTCGCGCTGATTACGGGACATCATGTGCCATTCCTCGCTAGAGGTGTCTGGGGGTCGCTTCGAGCCCTTCTTGTTTCGAACCAGTCTGATCCCATCCCAATTGTATCCTTCAGGCACAGGTTTGCCGTCGGGCATGGTGTAGGGATCATGTCTTTCTGGAGGCGGTTTCGGTTTGGAGCTATCTGATGGTTTGTCAGTTGATGATCCACGGCCATCCCCTTCCGGGGGGCTGGAACCACTACCTGACTTACCGTCAGCCTCAGGGAGTTTGTCCTCATCGAGAACAGAAATGGGTTCGGAAGCTCTCTGCCTAAGCTTATCAAGCTCTCCCTCCACGTCTCTGCCCTCTGGGTTCCAAGGGTCAAGTTCTTTAGGACCAAAAATGTCATCGATACCACCTGAAGGAGGAAGTGTAGTCTCCTTAGCTGGGAAAACACAGTCTTGATCCTGAAGCTTGGGTGGATCACCCCCCTGATCCTCGGAAACCGCGAGAGGAAAAACCATATCCCCTATCGGAAGTTCCATGCGCTTGACCCGAATGATTCTCAGGTCGTCATTGTCAATTGCATCTTGGCTACCCTTTAAGGGAGCTACGAGGTATTCCTGTCTCCAAATGAAGCCAGGTTGAATGTGGTACCCTAAGAAGATACCGTCTTCGGCCTTTGGGTCGAACTTAGATGCATTTGTAATGTTCTCTTTGGGATTGTTCCAATAGAGAACCTTGGCACCAAAAGGAATGAGCTTACCGCTAAACCCTTCACCGAACCTTTCGTCCCATGGGATCTTCGCGGTGTCCATCCTTTTGGACAAGTTTAGAGCCATAGTGTGATGTTGAGCAGCTAAGGGCCAGAGCTTCGTTGGAAGTCCTGCCTGCAGCAAGTTCGCCCGTGTGCCCTCGAGCACAGTTCGGATCTCTCTCTCAACAACAGACTTGCTCTCATCGACGTAAGGTCGTGAGGTGTTGTGACGAACTTTGTATTTTCCAGTAGCATTCTTGAGTTCGGGGGCGTTGTCGGAGTAAATGATCCCTGGTTCATCATCTACAGTGAAGTAGTGCAACAGGCAATCATAAACCTCTTCCGACTCCTTCGTACCTGCAGGGTACACATAACGAAAGTTAGTGAACACGTCCTTAACCACAAGAGCAACTTTCTCACCTTCGATCCCAAAATCACGCAAGTCCTTGGTCACAATGTGATCAATTGTCACGTGGTCTCCGAACTTCTTCGAAAAGATAGTGGAGCTCCCCCCTCGCTTTCTGGCATGCGGCGCTAGCATTTTGGCCTTTTGGCATACCTTGCAGAAAGGGTTCTTAGGACGGTGGGTGAATTTGTGCTCCGGGCTGTTGGCCTGCAGCTTGAGCTGGGCTGAACGTTTTTCAGGGTCAGCTTCAGCTTCTCTTTCGCTGTCAGGCTCCGGCTCGGGGTCATCAACAGGTCTTTTAAAGATCGTTACGCTGAGAATGCAGGCATCAGAAGGGAGCTTGGCTACCCGATTGTCCAACGTCCTTACATCCACGTCCTTTTCGATCTCCTGCCATTTCTTGACATTAGTCCAAGTACTCCGGATGACGTGCTTTGGAAACCTTGTAGCAGGCGTTCTAAAGGTTTTGGGAAAGTGCCCCACGATCATCTGTGGAAAGGAAGGATGCGAAACCCAACTTGGTTTGTTCAAGTACTCCGCCTTTATGCCTAACGGAGCAGCCTCTTTCAGTGCTTTTTCGATCCTGGGGTCGAGGCCATTGCCCGAGGATTCGCCTTCCGGCTCGGATTCTGCTGCATTGGCGTGCCTTAGTAGGCCGCTGAACGGGGAAAACCCGACGTTGCCTGGATGACTGGCGAATGAGCCGCCTTCTCATCCTTGGCGGGAACAGCGATTGTACCATCCCCAATTACCGGGACTCGCCCGCGCAGCTTGCAGTAAAGTTTCCGGCCTTCGGGTGTCACGAAGTAAGGCGTCTTCCCTGCGTACCAATGGAAATCAAAACCCTCGTCCATACATCTCCTACCAACAGAGCACACCGGCGGCGTTGAATCTAGCACGTAGCATTCGAGGATTTTGTTGATTTCAGGGACCTCAAGCTTAACGGCTTCATTACCTTTTACCGGCCCATTGGCGGTGATCAGAGAGACAGGACGTGAGGCGGGTTCTATGGGTACGTCGGGGAAGTGAGTTCTGCAGTCCGACTTGCTGATGAGGTCCTCTTCACTTCCGGTATCCGCTAGGAATTCTAAGCCGGGGACCAGACCTGCACATGACGGACGTGCAAGTCGCTCGCACTCCTCGCAGAGGAAGCCTTCCTCCATGCATTCATACCCGCATCCCGCAGGCGTGTCGTGAACCATGCATTCGATCATGGTGGCAAACTGCTTTGCCCACACAAGAGCCCTCTTCAGATCCTTAGGATTCGAGCGTGGACATTTCTCGACAGTGGGATAGACTTCATCATAAACCCTGGGAAGGTAGGCATGCTTTCTCTGTTTTCCTTCCGGTTCGATGGCAATCATTTCTACTGTGCTGTCGAAACTCACCTTAGGGAGTTCTTGCATGTAGAAGATCGTCTTTCCTACCCATGTGCTGCCGGGTCCTTTGGTTGGGGTCTTCCTCCAGTTGTAGATCTTGTTTCCAACAAAAGGGGAGACCGGCAAAACCTGCTCGAGCTTAGCTTGGCTCCTAAGCTTCTTGGGGTTCACAGGACATGAATTGTCAGGAACATACCAATCCGTTCGGTACTTCTTGTGATGGCGGATGATCTTGTTGCCGGTGAAGTCTACCTCCCAGTAGTCCTCGTCATGTGACGCTGCCATAGCGAGCTTTGGCGAGATCTCAAGATCCGCTGTATTCTCGAACGCGATGGCGCATGCGGCCGTCTTTGGAGCCTTGTCACTTGACTTGGCCCTGGGACTTCTCCCTCTGCGCGGGGCAGGGGAGTTGGCCCTAGGTGACCCTGGCTTTGGAGCTGCCGGGGCGGCTTCGGACTTGGGTGCGGGAGCTGACGGCTTCTCTACATCCTTATGCTGGAACCGACATTTGTCACCCTTGTTGCAGTTGCCTTCTTTCCAGAACTTGCATGTCACGTTGATTTTCTTCTTTTGTTTGTCGCCTTTGGGGGACAATGATCTCTTCTTGTGAAGGAAAGGGCAGTTATTGCCTCGCTTGCAAGTTCCTTTGAGGAAATCGTAGCATACTCCCTTTGGGCTAGGTGTCCTAGGCTTGCTGGGAGACTGGGATCTACCTTTGCTGGGTGATCTTGGCCTTGGGCTCTGCGATCTGCCACGGCCTCCTCTTGAAGAGGGGCTGGAAGTTCGGCCAGGAGACTTTGAGGCAGGGGCACCGTACTTATCTCCGTGAGATCTTGCGATGCGGTCACGGTTCTTGCGTTTGCGCTCTCGGGTCAAAAGATCCTTAAGTGACTTCACAAGAAACCTGTACGTGTGCTGATCCGTGCCCTCTGATGCCCTGTCGTAAATCTCAAGATCATACTTTAGCCTCTTGGACTGTCTGAGTTCACGAAGGAAAATGTCTCTTAGGGTCGTTTCGTCCGGTGTGTGGCTAAGTCCAGACATGACAGATTCCCAGTTGCTAATGAACACTGAAAGGTCGTCATTGATTAACCTTACTTTCAGCAGGTCCTCCACGGAGTACAGTGAGCCAACCTCCTCGTTCGTCTTGAAGTACTGATCGAAGAGGTAGAGCACCTGTCGTCCTCGTACCGCCCTGAATTTCGCCGCTTCTGTCTCCTTAAAAATGAGGATTTCTCGGGAGAGTTCTCCCCTAGCGACTTTGGTGAGTGCAGCAAGAAGTTTCGTGTCAAGGGTGAGGAATTTCTCAGGGTCTCGAAGGGATTCCTGCGATGCGTCTTTGTCGTAGGCCTTCATCACCCATTTAAACGCCTCATCAGGAGAATCTGATGCTGCCCTGACCGCTTCCCTAGCTGCCGTTTTCCATGAACGATACGACTCTGGACTTGGGAAATCCGGAAGGTTGATGGACTCTGCTTCTTTCACTTTGGGTTTGTCAGCATCGACTTTGCTCTCACCCCTTAAGGTTCTTAGGCTTTGAAGAATTGCCATTTGGGTCTCTAGGAGACCTGTGTTGAAAGCCTCCGTCCCTGGCGTGCCGGAATCGGCCGCTGGAGGGGCCGCCGTTCCTGGCGCTGCCTGGGAAGGTCCTGCCTTGGGGATTGAAGATGCATTACGTTCGGCATTGAGAACATGGGCGCTTGAGGAGCTTTGGGGACAACAGAGGGACCTGCAGGGGTGCTTGGAGCAGGCACTGGCTGACTCTTTGGAGTAGCTGGGTTGTACTGATCCAAGACCTTCTCTAGTGCAGTTTCCGCAGAATCCAACCTGTCCTGAAGCTCTTCGTTCTGTTCCCTACATACAGCAAGGGACGCCTCATACTCTTCTTTCTGCCTGTTCCTAAACAACTCAAAGTGTGCTTGGAACTGTTCAACCATGACTTCCTGGGAATTCTCGACGTGCCGTCTCGCCTGTTCTTCGAGGTTCTGTGCAAAGCGTGATTCCGCCAGATGTTGATCCAATGCGTCTGTGATTCGGCTTTGTTGAAGTTCCGCTAGCTCTTGACGCAACCTTTGATCTTCGTCATAGGAATGCGCCTGACTTAAAGTCATTTCCGACAACAGGAGCCTTTCGCGATTTGCCGCCTTGAACTCGCTTTGTGCCAAGGCTGCTTGCAGTTCTGCCACCACTTCAAGGTGGTTTCGTTCTGCTCTGTGCTCCAAGTCAGCTGTGTGAATTGCGGATGCTTCTTGATAGGTCAGCATGTGTTGCCTGTGTCTAGCTTCTGCCTGAGCCTCTAGTTCTCCGACTTCCAGTCTGATCTGGTTAACGTGTACTTCGACACTATACTGTGGTGCGAAGACGTTGAATTGTTGGACTGAGGCTGGTGCCGGGAAAACTAAGCCGGGGGCGCCGCTCCCTGTATGGCCACCCGTGACCGGGGGCTGAAAAGGGTTCACGGTGCTTGTAACTGTATCCATACTTGCAGGAATAAGTTCCGGTTCGCTCATGCGCTGATTGATTGTATTGTAACCAACCAGTTGTGACCAGGCCGTAGGCTATACGGCTGATAACCTATAGTTGTTGTAAACCACTGCACACACGCACTGATGATACCCGTCCAAGTGTTAAGGACTAGCGCAGCTGTACCATTGGGTATCTACGCCTTTTTACCCTCAGAGCACTTGTGCCACAATGTTGCACACACACAACATGCTACTTCACACGTGCACAAATTACAACCAGTAAGGGACACCAGGAACCCTCATGCCCCTCCTGCTGCGCTGGCGAAGCCCTCTGCGATGCGCTTGAGGCTCATCAGGTTATCAGGGCCTCATAACCCAGAGGCTCCATATATAGTACCATTATGGAATCAGGCCCCAAAATACTATCCTTATCAGGGTTTTTGGGACCTAATTCCATAATGGTACTGTATCTGGAGCCTCTAGGTAAGAAGCCATTTGATAATAGGGTTCCCTTTGAGTGTACTACTTGGAGGATCATGGGATCTCGTAAGTCAGGTGTTTTACATGAGGCCTAATCTTTGCTAAGTTTTCCCTAAACCTAAACCCTACAAAGACCCTAGAACAGAAAACCTACTACAGGGGCCTTCACAAAAAGAAGAGGATGTCGGGTCCAAAATAGTATCGGTGATTATGTAGGCCCCTGTATGACTGGTTGAAGGACGTTCATAATGAAACCCAATCACGGGACCGTTCAAGGCAGGCTTTGTTGGCTCCTGGCAAACCCTACAACGATTTACGTAGGCTCTAGGATTTAGGGGTACCTTAAGGATCTCATCATTGCCTGCTCTTTGCCTTTCGTGGATTTAAGGTTTGGAGTTAGCTCCTGGGTTTAGGGGTGTAGCGGTGTAGCGCGTAGACTTCATCTGATTGTCGTTCTTTTTGGCTTTGGGGGGTTGCCCTCAGGTGGGGCATAGGATCTCTGGAACCCCAAACCCTACTTCATGGCAAACCCTAAACCCTAAACCTTGCAAACCCTAAACCCTAAACCTTACAAACCCTAAACCCTAAACCTTACAAACCCTAAACCCTAAAACCCTGACCCCCTAAATAAGCCCTAAACTGGAGTCTCAGGGGCTTAGATTGATCCCTAAGGCTCGGAGGACTCATATTCTAAGGCTTTTGGTGGTTGAGGGTTTCGGGTTTTAAGCCCAGACCATAGTTACTATTTGAGACTCTTCAGCGATCTTAGGGGGAATTAATATACCCCTCATCTTATAATTAGTGTCTGTGGGTTGAAGATGTTGCGGCTTGCAGGATTTGATTCTTCCAGATGCGGGGTTTAGGGTAGTTTAGGGTTCAGGGAAACTTAAGCCCTAAACAGCATACTGTAGGCGTCACGAGAGCCATTTTGCGCCCAAAGCTCCTCATGTGCTTTCTCCCTAAGCCCTACCTCACGCAAACCTCACGAGAAAGTGCCTTGAAGGTGTGCTAAAGAGCAACCAGGGACCGATACCTTCCCAGAACTTCCAAAATCCATTAAGTAAGGGAATATACCTTAAATCATATTAGGGGTCCTAATATAATTTAAGGTATATTCCTCAAAAAAAAGGGATTTTGGAAGTTCTGGGTTGCGCTTAGGGTAAACGTAGACCCCTATGGTTGACGATGGACATCTTGCATTGCCTTAGTTACCCTAGACTAGACTATGGGAGTTATGGAATATTCCGTGTTCTGGGTACCCAAAGGCCCCAAAGTAGTTCCTTTTGGGGGTTCATATATAGAAAATTATACGGTAATCACAACAAGGAACTACTTTGGGCCCTACGGGTAATGCAGTTATATCATCAACCGTATCATGTGCAACTCTGGCCACCACCGGCCACAACTGCAACTTCGCCTTCCCTTAAGCTTGGCTGCTTAGGGGGGAGGGGGGGTTTAGGGTTTAGGGTTTAGGAAGGGGGGGGTGAAACCATAAACCTCTAAAGGGGTAGCTCTAACAGGTACCTACAGCAATGGCTGCATGCTCATACATATACATTCCGCTGCCCATTGGCTCACAGTGGTTTTACCATATTGAGACAAGACAAGCTCTCCTTGCGTAGCAAGACAAAACAACTACTGTCCGTGTGCAGGGCGCTGCCCTTTGATCCTTAGGGAATAACTGGTCATACACCTCCTCACAAGGAGTATCCCTTGGGGGTGTATCGGCACAGTTTTCTGGTAGCGGAGCCCGGAAAGGGCCGCCCGCCTCACAAAGTCCGCTACAGCGGTCGGCCTCGCCGAACGCTTAACCAAGCGGATAAGAGGCAGCACAATGTCGAGCTCGCATAGCGAAGCCGACGGCAGTTCCCAATCCTCCGGGGGATATGAGAACGAAGAGACCTCCCAAGGTCCAGCTACTTATGTCGCACAGTCATATGCAACATCTGACCGCATGCTTGCATCATTAGGCATAACGCCCAAGATCGCGCCTGCCTATGATGGCACCACCTCGTGGTTTGAGTATGAACAGTTGATTGACGACTGGTGCGACATAACAACGCTGGATGACACCAAAAGAGGTCCGTCTCTCAAGACGAGGCTCTCCGGATTGGCCGCAGTACAAAAAGAATCACTGAACCGAGAAAGGCTTGCAGCCCCAGATGGAGTAGATTACTTCAAGAAGAAGATGCGTCCATTTTTCGTGAAAGGAGAACAGTACGTTTTCCTGTGGCGTTTTCTCGGCCTATTCAAGGCATGGAAGGGCAACCAAGACTTTGTGACTTGGATTGCTAAGTTTGAGATCGTGCTACAGCGCGTGAGAAACTCATGGATGGATCTCTTACCAGAGATAATTCTGGAAGATGCCCATCCGGATTTCATGCAGGCTGTGCAAGCAGATCAAACCTTCATGCGCCTACAGGATGCAACCGAGAGAGACACATACGCCGCACGTTTCTTCGAAACATGGAACAAGGAACGCCTTGATAATCATCGAAGAGCGTTTCCTCTAAATGATAATCTCCTAGCTCTCCTCTTCCTAGTGCAGTCCGACCTAAATGAGATGCAACGTGAGAGGTTGGTAACAGCATTGACCAACCAAGGTTACCGAATTGAGACCTACACGTACCCTATAGTACGGCAGACCATGTTCGATCAGTTCTCAACGACCAGAACTGGTCTGCAGGATCCCAATATTCGGCACACTTCTCACAAGAAGGACCGCCATGGAAGGAGAGATCAACGCCGCAAACGCGGAGGTCGAAACTTCCTCATCCTCGATCAGGGTGAATACGACGGAGTCGATGGATTCTGGCTTCAAGACGAAGACACCCTTGAGGAAGGCTTTCTTGCCGCCGAGGATGAAGAAGCTGTCTTCTGGACAGTTGACGACCATGAGGCCTTCGTTGCAAGGAGATTCAAAAAGGGAAGAAGACCAAGAATGCGTCCCGGATCACCGGGAAGAGCAAAGGGTGGCAAGCGAAAAGGACGTGGCCGTTTTAGGTCATACCGCGGAAAAGGGAGAGCCAACCAGGCAGAACATGATCCAACTGATTCCAGCTATTTCGGTAAAGGTAAAGGAAAAGAAAAAGGAAAAGGTGGAAAAGGCAAAGGAAAAGGAAAGGACAAAGGAGATAAAGGAAGCTCCTTCAAGGGTACAAAATCAAAAGGCAAAGGTAAGGATACAGCTAAGTCTGCCTCCTTACAAGGAGACCAAACTGGATCTCCACAGGCCTATGAAAGTTCCACCGCACCGAGCTGGGATTCATGGTATGAGGACAGTTATTATACTGACTCCAGTTGGAATTATGCCGCTTATGACGATCAAACGTCTTATACATACTATGCATCACAAGCCTCACGAAGAAAGACACGGAAAAAGAAGAGAAGAAATCAAGCAGGATCATCAGGTAGAGGCACAGATCCGAGCGCGCACCAAGAACCCGTGTACAACTCATCAGTGAGTTACGCGCCCCAGGTTTTTGAACCATCCGAGGGGCAAGGTGTGGAGACTGCAACAGCAGTGTTTCCGTTGCAGCACACCGTCTTATCTGCTCTCACCGAGCGGATCAATCTTGATAAGAGCCCTACCTTTGTCATACTTGACTCTGGTTGTACTAGGGCTATGGGTTCCCGCTATGCGGTGAACAGGCTTATCAAGGCCGTGAAGCAACATGCCCCAGGCATGATTGATTTCACTTTTTCACCTTCGAACACGAAGTTCTCTTTCGCAGATAGTGAAACAGCTCTTATCAAGGAGCGTGTAACTCTATGGTTCAACACAACTCCAAGAAGAGATACAACCATAGAAGTTTTGGATCAGGGAAGAGTCCCCATTTTGTTTTCCATCGAACAGATGAGGAATTTAAGAATGACTCTCGAGTGTAGTCCTACAGCTGACCTAGCAACGTGTGAAGCTTTCGGTTTGTATAAAACCCCTCTTCCGATTAGTACCAATAACCATTTGGTATTGGACCTTCTAGGCTTTACTTCCACCAGGAAGTACCTTCCTAAGTCAGGTACATCGTTCCGTGCGACGGAGACTGCTCTAGGAGCCAATAAGCCTTATGTTAGGATACCGGAAGGTCGCTGTCCAGCCTGTGCCGGACAGAAAAAGGCTCACACGTACCTCAAGGGTTGTGACAGAGCACCTGAGGGAGCAGCTGATCCACCACCGAAGAGGATTTCAGGGAAAAAGAAGCCTCTTTCATCTGATCCGGCAGAATCATCTGCCAAGAAACTTGATCCACCAGAATCATCTGGAGATGTTCCTGAGCCTTCCGGACCATCGGAACCATCATCAGGCTCTAGGGACAAACCTGCAGAATCCTCTGCACCACATGAACCTCCAGAAGAAGAAAGACTTGAGGTTCCACCTGCGAAGATAAAGACTCCAAAGGGTCTTAAAAACCTTCTGAAGAAATCCCGCAAATATGCGGTTAAATCTCCTGTTGAAGAGAAGTCTAAGGTCCCAGGAGCTGATGACGGGACGGAGGTAAGACCACTTGAGTCAAGAGAATACCCGGCTCCTGGTACAGACTCACCTACAGGTGAAGAGATTGTCGCAGAACCTTCGCCATCTCTTCCCATTGCTCTTCGCAGGATTCATGAGAAGCTTAAGGACCCTGTAGAACTCTACAAGCTTCACCTTAAGCACCGTCATATGAGTACGGATCAGTTCAAGCGACGCACAAAAGCCTTACAGATCCCAAAGGAGATCTACGAGCTATATGACCAACTGGTCAAAAAGTGTTCAGCCTGCCAGGAACATGTGAGAGCTCCTTCGAGAGCGAAGATTTCTGGTCTAAGATCAGAGACTTTCGGTGATCTCACCTTCGTAGATCACGGTGAGCTTCCAATTCCCGGCAAGGATAGTCGCTTAGTATTTCTTATTCTCTATGATGGAGCAACAAACTTGTTGACTGCCGAAGTAGTCCAGGATAAAGAAGAACATACTACAATGTCGATTATGAATGACTACTTTGAAAAATTTCAGATCAACCCAAAGGTTGTAGTTGGAGATCAAGCATTCATGACTCCAAAAATGGAGGCTTATTACAATCGGCAGAATATCAAGCCTGTGGCAACAGGACCTGGAACACCATGGCCCAACAGGGCCGAAGCTGCTGTAAGATTGCTGAAGCATCAGATTAAGCTCATACTTCAGATCCTGAAGGATGGTGACCCGCAGTATAACGGAATCACCATGAAGTATGGCAACCTCGTTCGCCAAGCATGTTTGGCAAGAAACTCTTCGATTACCTACGGAGGAGTTACTCCTTTAGAAATGGCCTTTGGAAGGCGTCCTCGAGATGTTATAACACCAGAGAACGCTGATCCCAATCAGTTGACAGGTAATCCAACTGATACGGAAGTCACTGCGAGAGCCATTAAGGAGCTTGCCAACAGGGCTTACCAAGAGGCACGCCAATCTGATGATCTGCGTAGAGATCTTGCAGCCAGACTGTCAATGACCCAAGGACCTTTCTCTTTGGGAGATAAGGTTTTCTACTGGTCAGAAGATAAGTCTAAGATTGGATCCACTGGGTCCAAACATGGATCTTGGCTAAAAGGAAAGGTGATCTCCGAACTCGGAGGATCCATGGTAGGTGTGGATCTTGGAACACGCATCGTCCGCGTCAATATCTCAAAACTGAGGAAAAACTATGACATAACATCTGATGTGGAGATTCCTCTCGCGCCTGATGAGGAAACTCTGACGTCAGAAGGTTCTGACCACGCAAGCTGCATGGTCACCTTCGATGCTTCCCTGCAGTCGACAGACCTAACGATTCCACATCAAGAGTGTCACTGGCAGGTCACCAGTACTGGGAAGATTGATTTTCTAGAACTCTACGGCGGATCTCCCCGCATGAGTCACAAGGCTGCCCTATCAGGTCTTCGAGTAGGTCAGCCAGTCGATTTGCGTAGCGGTCTAGATCTTGAGCAACCGCAAGGTCGCTCCAATCTTCTTAGGATCATCAAGGAACAAGAACCTACTATTATTGTTATGTCACCGGACCATTCTCAGTGGTCTAGCTGGTACTCACAGTGGAAGAAAGGCTCTGCCAAGAGACTTTCTGTTTTAAAATTCTGTGAATCGGTCGCAGACCACCAAATGAAGCTCGGACGTTACTTTGTTCTTGAGAACCCATACTACAGCAGGCTCTGGTCTTCACCAGAAGCAAAACGCCTGTTTTCTAATCATAAGATCAGCTATGAGGTCTGTAACCTACAGGCCTATGGCATGAAAGATCCAACAGGATACTATGAATCGAAATCTTCGATTTTTATGCACAACTTGCCACCGCAAGTTTTAATTCCTCTCCAGAGGCATTCTGCCAAAACGAAGTCTCCAACATCTCCACCAGGAGACGAAAAGGGTATTCAAGGCTACGGTCTTAAAACGAAACTCGCACAAGTGTATCCTTATGAATTCTGTGAGACCTTTGCCTCGTGTTTGGCAAGATTCCTGAAACGAGATGCGTATGCATCTCATCTGTCTTTAGTCACAGACATACTAGAATACTCTGGAGATGAATGCCTCCAGGGACTTTCGGAACTTCTTGATCAGGAGTATTCGCTTTTGACAACAAATCCTCTCAAGGATTCAAAACTCCTGCAAGATCCGAAAATCAGATCACTTGTTGCTAGAGTAAATTCTTTATCGAGTAAAACTGAATTACCATTGCATCACTCCAAACCATCACCGTCCCTTGATGCCTTGGTGTCAGACATTACTCGCCTTAGATCAAGACTCTTACCAGGGTCTGGTTTCGAACAGTGTACTCTATACAGAGGTACATTTGGAACAGTCAAAGCACTCACCAGTGTAACTGATGGCGTTCTTGTCTTCTGGAACAAGAAGAAGCCCAATTCGACTATGACGTGTTGCTTGCCGCACCAGGTTTCCTGGAACAAGGTACACCCATCAACCTTCTCGGGGGTGCTATTCCAGATGACAGGCGGCAAGACTTCACCGTCCGTGCGAACACCGCCGGATGTAATCATGTCGGACGAAGAGGTTTCGCCGTCAGACCCGTCAGAACCAATGAGCACTAATCGCTCACGGATCACATCTGACGATGTTTCTATGCCGGAACCAGATCAGCCGATCGCGCCTCCTCCGGCACGCCGCCGTCGCGTCCTCCTCCTCCCATACCTCCACCGCGACTACCGGCCGTTTCCTCCGATGAGCCCGTGGCTCCTGCTCGGGCTAAGCCTCGCGTGCATCCGCCTCCTCGCGTTCCGTCTCCTCGGCGTCTGGGGGGTGATGTGTCGCCAAGGTCTTCATCGGAAAGGAAAGTTTCGCCGCACAAACAGAAATCACCTTCACAGGTGCCGACACCGAAACCTAAACCGAAGGCACATCCACAGGGACCCATTCTTCCGTTACAACAAGATGAAGAAGACACTGAAGAAGAACTGGTCCCAGACGACCCCGGACAACCGTCCGCTCCTCCTCACACTTCTGGTTCACCAGAACCGGAGAGCGATGCCGAGTCAGAAAACACAAGGTATTACTCTGATGAGGAAGGTGACTTGGTCGTAGATGAGAAGGACTGGGTCCTTCTCACAGAAGAACAGAAACTGTGCAGTAACACAGGTTCTTTCTCCATGCCTCGGTACATGCATGGCGGACCCGTAGACATCAGAGAGGTAACATCAAGAGTGAGGTCAGACCGAACACGGTATAAACCCACAAAAAGGTTCCGATCTGACATTCATGAAGAGTACGATCTTCTCACGGAAGAGGACAAGGCCTTATCTCTAAGTTCCCCCAGGAACTCAGCGAATTTAACCCAGAAGGCACAGCGGAAGGAGGCAACCGCCAAGGAAAAGCGTGAGATGAAGAAACAGTTTGATGAAGCGAAAGCAGCAGAATATCAGAGCTGGCTAGACAATGATGTCTTTGAGCTCGTCGATACACGGAAACTCGGAAACATCCGAAATTATGTCACTGGTCGATGGGTCCTGACTCTAAAAAGAGACAAGGACGGAAACTTCCTTAAGTGCAAGGCCCGATGGGTCCTGAGAGGTTTCCAGGATCGACAGAAGGACATTCAGCAAACTGATAGTCCTGCTGCGAGTCGCCCAGGTTTCCGCTTAGCGATTCAACTAGCAGCTAACAAGCTGTGGAATCTGACACACATCGACTTAAAGACTGCTTTCCTACAGGGTGAAGCCTATGATGAGTCGAGAGACATAATCTGTCAGATTCCTCCTGAAGCAGGTTATCCTTCCTACATTGCAGCGAGGATGAAGAAACCCGCTTATGGACTTAACGATGCACCTCGAAGATGGTGGAACATCGTTGATAAGGCACTCCTGTCTTATGGCCTGGTGCCAACCCGTGCGGATCGCTGTACATATGTTTTGTATGGTAAGAAGTCTGCAACAGCAGATGCTGAGCTCAAGAAGTCTCAGCCAAAGACCATGGAATCAGCGATTGACTATCTCCTAGATCCCATAGCAGGCAACAATGCCAAGGGTAGACAGGTACATGGAGTAGTCTGTTTGCATGTAGATGACCTGTGCATGGCCGGTGATGACACCTTTCGTAAGGCCGTGATAGAATCGATCAAAAAGGAATTTGCAGTAGGTTCTGAAGATACGAATGATATTATGTTTGTAGGACAGAGATTAGTCTGGAAGGATGCTACAGCATCAGTGCCAGCACATATCTCAGTAAATCAGAACCTAGCTGTTGAAGCTCTAGAAGAAATTGTTTTTGACAAGAAGCTCAACAATGAGCAACAATGCACACCACAGCAGCACACTGCTTATAGAAGTGTTTTAGGACAGATCAACTGGCTACAAAGCCGGACTCAAGCC
This sequence comes from Symbiodinium sp. CCMP2592, assembly GCA_905221615.1. Taxonomy (NCBI): domain Eukaryota; class Dinophyceae; order Suessiales; family Symbiodiniaceae; genus Symbiodinium; species Symbiodinium sp. CCMP2592. Next base: position 27,805 of record CAJNDT010000762.1, on the reverse strand, counting down.
CACATCTGTTATCGCTTCAGTAGGTGTGCGAGCAAGGCTGCCAAGCCTACTATCGGTGATATTCGAGAACTGAACAAACTTGTTAGGATTTTGAAGTCTACCGAAGTAGAATTGCGTTTTTGGCCGCTGAAGGGAAATCTCAGAATCCTCGGTTACCCTGATGCTTCCTACAGGAACAATGATGACAAATCATCTCAGAGAGCACATGTTATTTTCCTTGCTGAAGATCGAAATCCGAAGCTAAAAGGAATGAAACAATCAGCAGCAGCTGCTTCTTCCAAGAAGAATGATTTCTCTGAATCCTCTATCAAGGAAACATCCTCGAGAGGTAGCCTGGTGGACTATGAGTCTCACAAGATTACGACAACCACAATGTCCACAACAGTGGCAGAGCTTAACGCACTGATGCGTTGCTTTGGTACCTGCCTGTTCCTCAAGGGACTTTGGGCAGATCTCTCATCAGAGACCGTACCTATACATATCAGAACAGATGCGAACAATCTTGTGACAACAGCAGGCACGACACACCTTCCAGAGCAAAAGGAAACTCACCATCTTATACAGATGCTTCGTAAGGAATCCAACTCTGGATCTCTAGATGATCTAGCTCATGTAAGCTCGAAGTACTGCCTAGCTGATGCATTAACAAAGCATTCGGCACAACCTGATGAGCTTATCAAGGCTCTGGAAACAGGAAACTTACCAGAAACAGACATTCATCCACCCTTCCGTGAACTCCTTCAACATAAAGCTTTCACTGTTCGGTGGATTATAGACAACCTTAGGAATGCCGCTACAGCGGTAGCCTTCCTTGGAATTGATGTCTCAACAGAGATTTACCGATTATTTTACTGCCAAGGAACATGGTGGTAGTCTTGTTTGCTGGTAGCACAACCATGTGCTGGATTTTCTATTTAGACTGTTTTTCGTCTAAAAGAAAATTTGTGTCTGCAAGCTGCGTTTTCATCAAGATCAGACATGTTCATGAGAACTCTATGTTCTATACCATCCGCAGCCGCTTTCAGCCTCGAGCCTCACAGCAACTAGCCTTTTGAGCTAACCAAGCATTCCTGATCCCGTTTGGTCATCGTGCCGTAATGAGCACACGATCAAACTTCCGTAGCCGTGATGGACACGCCCTACCAAGGGCAGAACAGGCGTACCATGAGCGACATCCACACATGGATAGCTCTTACCCCGAGTCTCGTCGGGACGCATCACGTCGACACACCGAACACGGTGGACACCGATTTCACAAACGTGAGAAAAATAACGAGCCTCCGTACATTTACATGGGTCACCAACAGGTGTTCAATCCGCGTCCAAGAGATCTTGCTGACCTGATCTTACGATGTGGCCATGCGAGTCGAGCAAGGCTCACTCCAATCTCCAAACATGGAGTCAGGCTCTACGAAGGAGTCCTCCAAGGACCATGGGACAACAGTCCCCTTTTATACTGGGATAACAACGTGGGCAATCACGCTCGTGATCCACGCCAGTTTTGTACGATGCTTGCACATCACCTTCAGACTGGCCTCCCACAGGAGGTAAAACAATGTGTGAGTCTTGATGCATCTGGAGAATATGACTATTCCTCCTCAGTGCCAAGACTGGTAGAGGTAACAGGTCTCTCACCAGAGATGTGCTTCCACATTCTTTCCAAGACCAACAAGTCGGAAGGTGGTTAGCACACTCAACAAGACACCTTCAGAATCAGCGCCAAGATCTCTTTGCTGGCCAACACAATTATCTTCTGGACATGTCCAAGTTGGCCGATGCACAGCTCGCACAATATTCACCACAAGAGATCGCGCTTGGTGTTTTACTTAACACTAAGTCCAGGTTCGTGGTCACTATGGTTTATGACCAAGATGGCAGGGCTGAAACAACAGTTGCCGCCGTTACCATCCCACAGGATGCAAATGTGATGACCATGACCAAACTTTACCTCTCGGCAGTGGGAGGACACGGTTCACGAAGAACTCTACCAAGAGCTGAAGAACCAGATCCTGAAGAAGAGAGGCCAAGGTCACACATGACCATCTCAGACTTCATGGCAACGGGGAGCAATCCTGTGCAGTCCCATGCACAGCGTCTCTCCACTAACGCGCCAAGGCCCGTAGGCATGGAAGATTTTGTTCGACAGAACAACCCTTGTTACATCATGCATGCCACGGACTTACAGGCATTATCCTCAATCCTGAGGCATGGTCTGGTACCATCAAACCTCCTATCGCAGGTGGTTACCTCACCAGGTCTTCAAGCTCTCGTGAATGAAAACAGTCGTTCCAACAGGGACACTGTTCAGTTTTCAACGCTAAACCTGGCGAATCCTAATCCGACTTTGCTGCGTGCCAACAAGGCACTGCTTCTAGTATTCGACGCAAATAACGTAGTGAACGAAGTCACAAACATGTGGCAGTCGCAAGCAGGGATGTTTGCTACACCAGATGTAGTGCATGCCCGTACTCTTAGCGCCGTATTTGCACCCTCTGAAGCACTCTGGGTATCATCGCAATACGATGAGCTCAAGAGCATCGGACCATGGTGGGCAGACCACTGCTCCGAACAGATGCCGTCAGCGACTTACGAGTCGAAGAAATGGTGCTCAAATTACGGTCAAGAGATCGAATCGACACTTCGCAAGATGTCAAGGCGAAATCTGCCTCCAGAGCCTCCCAAGGCTAGATCTTCTCACAAGAAGTCTTTTTCTTTGCCAAATACAGAGGCTGACACAGCTCCAAACCTGGAGCAAACCGCTTCTGCAGGTGAAGTACCTCCGAACACGGAGACTACTGCAAAGGAGATCCATCCGAGATCCAAGCTCGCCCGGCAGGCCGAGGCTGACAAGGATCCGGACAGTCTTATGGGACAGCTCTGGAACTCCGACGGCACCAGAAGCGCCACTGAAGTTCTTAAGATAACGACAGGTCACAAACCTCCAGAACCTGTCCAGGATACTTCTGCCAACGTAGTTCCTCCCAAGGAAGAATCTTCTGGAACAGAGACGGAACCTGAGGAACCAGATCCTAACCAGGATTGTGACGAAGAATCAGACGCTGAGTCGGCATCAAGCGAAAAGAGCGAGAAGAGCGAAAAGAGCTCAAAATCTTCGTCATCCTCGGAACTCCGAGTTGATGTTAATCCGTCTCACAAGACGAACTCTGCACCTGCAGCATCAGAGGAGAAGAAAGAATCTCCCACGAAAGAGATCACAGAGAAACTTGAGAAGGTCAAACTTGACCAACCAAAGCCTGAAACAGAATATGTTCAGAGTTCAGACGAAGAGCCAAGAAAACCAAAATCTCCTAAAAAGGAGAAGGAAAAATTCCTAGTTCTCTTCGATCCTGAAACAGAAACTTATTATCGAGTCAACAGAAGCAAGCTCAACCTCGAATACGAGGAGCCTGCTGATGAGGAAGACCTCGTAAGAGAACATGAGCGCATCAGCGCTCGAATTCGAGAAAATACCAAGCACCGAATCTCGAAGTCACCGTCTAACCCGGCTATGCAACAGGAAATGCAAGAAAGAATCTGGGTTAGTCGATGGAATCGAAAAATCCGAAGTCCACTCATGATCAAAGATTCTGAGGCTCCTGACGAAGAGGAGTGGGACAGACCCAGAGAGTCAGCATCTTCCTCCTCTGCACCTCCTAACAAGGAGAGATTTGTAGGAGTACGCAGGACAGCCATGAGCCTTAACCAAAGGATACGAATGTTGCCTCGACCAGACAATCCTCTCTGCGATCTCTGCAAACAGCCTACAGGCTATTTTTGCTATTCCTGTGGAACGATTGTATGTGCAGATTGTCGACTTACCCCACAGGGTAAACAACGGATGTGCGAGTGCGTCTTGCCAATCGATTGCCTTGAGACCTCCAAAGTGAGAGCAGGAATGACCTCAGACGAGCGTCAGTTTTTATACGAGGCCATCCTCACACATGAGGACGTAGATTTGGCAGTTCAGAAAATCAACATGTATTGCGAACACGCAAGAAGTCTGTTCGAAAAGGACCATCCAGGCGTTGATCCATACAGCCTTGATGATATTAGGAACAATCCTCCGAATACGTATGACAGCTCCACAGAGGCTCCAACCCTGGAGGAATATAAGAGCGTTAACAAGAGTCACATCAACATCAAGGACTCTAGAACAAGCCACCCGGCTTCTTTTCTCTCTCTTACTGGCCACGAAGACAAACTGGTGCTCGATGCACATTACGAGATAGTTCGCAATAGGATGGCCGGTGTCAATGAGAAGAGAGAATACATTGAAGGCTCGAACCCAGACAGCGTATCGCTAAACCTAGTGGTATTCAACTGGGGAAATATGGATCGAGCGCCGGTGCCCGCAGGGAATCCCAAAAAGAAGCTCAAACCTGAGAAGGGATTCGATTATCACCCTCTTATTGACATGTGCTTCAACAATTCAGCTCATATTACCCTCGTACTCGAGGCAGGAGCACTTGCGTCAGAATATTCGATCGCAACCATGCGAAAACACGAATACAGGGGGATGCTAATCCACTCTCCTCCCAAGGAGCCTGAGGCACCCTCAATGTATATTGGAGTCAAGGGTGACCCAACAACAGACATCGCTCTCGTCCACCACTTTTACCGCCATCGAACAATGAAGCCTAAGAATGGTGGTCCCAAGAAGCGACTGTGGGCATGCCACGGTGCAGTATGCCGCCTCACCTTTGGGTACCACAGTACCATACCAGAGGCAAAAGAATGGGTCCACCCATATTCTGGCCAAAGGATGACGAGAGACGAGTTCATGCAGATTATCGGATATGACCCACTCAAGGGCAAAAATCCTGACAAGGATGGACCCACTGATGGCTCTTACCTCTCACCAGAGGCGTGCCTGACACTGTCGAACCTCGACCCCTCGCCGATTCTCTGTGAATGGAACGGCCATGTCGAGGGTGATGAGCCACCAGAGGAAGACTTTGAGTCATACGCAGAGATCTTCTCACAAGAAGCATCGAACGATCTTGACGAGATGTGGTGTACAAAAGGGCCTTACAAGGTCATCACCATCGCGATCGTCCATTTCAACTCGTTCATGACTCATAAGGAAGAACAGAGACGCGAACTGGTGAACGCGTTCCTCAACGAGATTCTCCCTTTTAAACCGGATGTAATAGCGGGAGATCTCAATAATATTGCGTCGAGGCTCACCTTAAAAGGTGGAGACGTTCACCCGCGAAACAGTTTGTTTTCTCTATACCTGGAGAAGAAACTTGCAGCATTCAACAAAATAGCAGGAAGGCACTCACAAGTGCGACATCTTTGCTTGAACAACTCCGACCAGCACAGACTGGCACGTGCAGATCGTCTACCGGCGGACCCGGCGAAGAAAGTTGCTGACCTTGACTGTATCAACAGTTATATCCTTGACTGGAGTAAAACGCCGCACACGGCGTCACCTAGTCCAAGAGAGGTCACACCTGCCGCTGAAAGAACATACTGGGAACGAATCTCAGATATGTGGCAGGACACGAACAACAACAGGGATATTGATATCCGTCTGTTTGTCTCAGTCAAGCAGTACTATTCAACTTTTTCTAACCTTGACCTATGGTTGAGTCCCACTGACAAAGATTGGCACAGCCCTTTGGGCTTCACGATACAACCAATCCTTACAAAAGGGAAACACAACCGGTCAGATGCCCAGGTCCAGAAGATCGCTGACAAGCGAAAGGCTTACAAGCAGCGTAATGCTGAATACTGGGGTTACAACGATTCATTCGTTTACTCATCCGGCAACAGCTGGTACGACAAATCGCAACCATCAGGTAGCCATCACAGATATGGAAGATTCTGGGAGTGGCCACAGCCTGAACGTCCCAGCGAGCCTGAAGGTCCTCCTCCAAGAAGGAACCAGGAATCATCGTCCTCTTCACAACAAGATCTACCAAGATCAAGGTCCAGGCCTCAAAGAACCAATATTGTTGACAAGCTCAACATGTCTTTGGAAGAGCTGGATGGACTAGAAGAAGAACCGTCACCAACAAAAAGTGACATCGAAGAACACGAAAGAGAAACATCAAACTTGATGTCTGCTCAGAGAGATGAAGAGGAACAAGAGGACGAATCCTCCAGTCGGAGAAGAAGAAGGAAGGCATCGCGTCCACCGACTGCTCCGAGCGGCAAGGCACTCAGAACAGCTGCTACAGCAGCGGGGTTGTCGGGCTGGTTCGGACACCGCAACCGAGGTGGAGCAAACGCAGAGTCTACCAAGACTGACGAAACTTCACTTCCAGACTCACTAACCAGTGAGCAAGACTTCTCCGTCTTCAGCATCACGTGGAATGTGTTCCTGCTGCTAATGGGCTTACACTGGATGTGGAAGCAGATTACCAGGCCTCCTATCAGATGTATGGAGCGCCAACAACCAAAATCAAGAGCAGCAGCGAACCAAAGAGTTCCATTCCTCGAACCCGAGGATGAACCGCAGACGCGTGAACCTTTAGGACCCAACAGGGTCAATTCCGGAGAAACAACTGATCTGCGACCTATCTGGCATACTTCCCGAAGCGAAGTCTACCATCTCTCAGACAGCTGTTACCAGCTTAAGCAAGCAAGAGATGTTTGCAAGAAGGTGCTGTGCAAAAACTGCCTTCATGCAGTACAAGTTGCGGAGATTCGCAGGAATGATCCTTTCCAAAGAGGTGATACACGACCACGTGGCACCGACGGAGACATTGAGCGCTTCCAGACCTACGATGATGCAAGTAACACTCCTCATATGACACAATTATTCCAGGATGCCTTGCATGCACAAATGGCCGAGGAAGCCATGCAGATTACCTATACATCGATCCCCAAGGGATCCTCGGCAAAAGCCAGAGGTACATCTGCACTCTCAAGTGCCGCATCGTCATCAGCGCCCAAGGCAATGCCACCAGGGCCTAACAAGGCAAACATGTCACCTCCACCTAAGAGTCCTCCGCCAAAGGCGAAAGGAACAGTACCTTCTGATCCTCCAAGACCAAAAGGTCCTACCAGAAGAGGAGGTCAAAATCGGCGCATTCAACGAAAGGCAGCTAGAGAAGCCCACAACAGTGGACTCTGCACCTATGCAGACGCTGCACTTGACGAAGCCAATCAAGGCCAGGCAATTAACGTTACGTGCCGAAACATAGTGGCAAGACACGTCAGCTCTATCGATGCAACGGTAGAAGCAGCCGGCCAGTTTACACAACGCGTGCTACAGCACGTAGAAACATATGATGAAGAGGAACCGTGGAGAACGGAGTTCCTACCAGTCGTGGAAGTCCTATTCAGGAACTTAAGCGGCGACGAAACAACTGTCATACATGACAATCAAACGGTAACTATGCCTCTTGCGAAATACACAGACCTCCTCAGAATCGCACAAGCATTGCGAGGCTCTATCCAGAGAGACAAGGAGGAAAGAAAGGAACATCTTGACACCATCCAAGATACTCTATCCAGAGTGGAAATCCTTCTCACAGCACTGAAGGACTCAAGGACAGTCTTTAACCAATTGGTCCATTCCTCACTAGAGATAGAGCGAAGAAATAACAATCTCAAAAATGTCCTCGAGACACTTTTTGATGACCAAAGCTCTGAGGAAGACCAATCAGAATCTGACAATGAAGAAGTCCTAACTCCTTCTGCACCACAGTACTGGAATAGCCTTTATGCCCACGCCTTATCTCCTTCAGGAGATGAAAGTGAAAGATCATGGGCGTCCTCAGACGGACAGCTGGAAAGAAGAAGGGCCGAACGGGCAAAGGCTAAGCAGCCGCAACCGGCAAAAGCCAAGGCAACCACGGCCAGCTCACAAGCTGCTCCAAAGGCCGAGCCAAAGGCGACAACATCCAACCATGGATATGATACTGCAGACGCCGCCTTCACCAGGGCTGAGAACAGATTACTCGGAATCTTTTCAAGTTCCGAAGAAGACCACTCAGACCCGGATGAGCCACATCCGAACGTCTATGCTCGAGCCTATGATCCAAACCTGGATCCGAATCTGAGATAAGAAAATTCTCAGAGTTTCACAACAGTGACTCACAAAGCTCTAACAAGAGCAAAGTGAAGGGCTGCATAATTCGATGTAGAAAACATCACCAGACATGATCTTGTACAGATGATCTCTCTGACCAACATGCATGAGTGTGTGTGCAAAATGAGTGGAGTGTCCTCAGCAGTGTACTTCAGTGCTATACCTAGCATAAATAATATGCTGTTTTTATAATGAGTCCAAACTCCGCAACTGTGACAGTGGGCATAACAGTATATGTGTGAATGTGCGGCCATGCTTCCGGTAAAAGAAAATTAGTGTCTGTTTGAAACCATAAACCTCTAAAGGGGTAGCTCTAACAGGTACCTACAGCAATGGCTGCATGCTCATACATATACATTCCGCTGCCCATTGGCTCACAGTGGTTTTACCATATTGAGACAAGACAAGCTCTCCTTGCGTAGCAAGACAAAACAACCACTGTCCGTGTGCAGGGCGCTGCCCTTTGATCCTTAGGGAATAAACTGGTCATACACCTCCTCACAAGGAGTATCCCTTGGGGGTGTATCGGCACAGGGGGGGGGGGTTCCGGTTCCCCCTTAGCTTTCTGTCAAGGGCTTCCCATGAACTGCTGCCAGAAGTAGCTCGAAGTGTTGCCGCAGATTACACCCCCGTATTGCTTAGAAACCTTAACTTGGCCCTGACCTGGACCCCAAATCATCATGTTTAAGGACATACATCAGGGAACCCTGAAAAGGAAGGTGTAAAAGGGTCGAGGTAACTCATATAACACCGAAACCCCTAAACTAGCTGGCAAAACCACGAAGGTGCCATGTTCCAACTATGTGGAGGTGAAAATGAAAAAACATTCGACAAAGGGATGGTGAGTTTTCGGCAGTTTTAACAGACAGCACCCCGAAGCCCTAGCACCTTCGGAACATCCTCGAGCCTGCTCTCAATTGCTGAATCCCTGGCCCGCAACGGTGTCAGCCTTGAGATACGGTCGATGATACAAATCCTGCACTACCTTAATGACCCTAGACTGTGGGAATTATGGTATAGTCTTTCTTATGGGTCATGCAGGATTTGTATCATTAACCGTAGTACAGTAACACATGCCCCAACAGTGTAAAGTTTACACCGCCTTGGCCCAATCCCTCATTTTGATCGGATTTAGACAAATCGTTCAAAGTTTTCGATAGCTGTTCGCTGAGGTAAGGTAATCTGTGTAAGTAGAGGCGCCAATCTGATTGATGACGCCGGGAAGCAGCTCCTGCCGATGTCGCAAGGGTTTTTCAAGGGTCAGGTTTAGGGTTAATGGTGCAAGGTGTAGGAAACACGATGTAAACCCTAAAAACCCTAAACCGTAGACCCTAAACCCTAAACCCTAAACCCTAAAACCTAACCCTAAACCCTAAACCCTAAAACCTAACCCTAAACCCTAAACCCTCAAAACCATAAACCCTAGACCCTGATACCCTCCATTTTCCCCAAATACCATCTATTGGGGACCATATGGGCTCCATTAAAGGGCCCTGAGGGACGAGAAGCCTCGGTTTACTTAGAGGATCATGGGACTTAGTAAGTAGGTTATAATTGGGGTTATAAGTCCCCTAAGTGGGGTATCCTAATTATAACCTACTTATAAACCTTACTTACTAAGTCCCATGAGCCTTCAAGTAGGGGTTCAGGGTATCGGGAGTTAGGGGTTTAGGTCTTGAGCTTAAGGGAGGGGTCTAGGGCTGAGGTCTTACGGGCATCTTCGCAAAAAATCGAAACAACTTTCGAATAAGGAACTCTGTAAACCTTTTAGACTCAATCCCGAAGTCAACGCTAAACCCGAGATCCATGAGCCGCACTGTGGGGTATTCTCAACATTAGGGTCCCTTTTAGGGTCCTCAAGGGTGCCGTGCGATCTTGGGAGCTACAAACGGGACCCGAACTTGGAGAACTAGCAAGAAAGTAACCCTTAGAGTACCCTTATCCTGTAAGGAACCCCGAAAACAGGAACCGTTGTTTAGAGAACTATTCATGTGTGGGACAGAAAGGCCCAGCTCTGCTCGGTGCGCGGTTCTTTGATTTTTAGGGATTTGGCTTTAGAGTTTAGGGCTTTAATCTTCTTAAGAATGGGAGTGGCTGTTTTGGAGTATATAATGAGGAGCCCTAAGGCATAGTAATTATAGGGGTTTAGGGCCTACCCTGGGACTAACCCTACAAAAGAGTAGGTTATGACCCGTAATTGCAGGGTATAGCCCTTAAACCCTAAACCCTAACAGGGTTTCGAAAGGTTCGGGCAAATGCATCGTTCGAGCCCTGACGCTCTGTTTTCACAGCTTACACTTCACTTCGGATGGGTTTTGGCCCTGGCATGGCGTCCACATGTGCCACGGTCAGTTTTCGGCGGGCTGCTGCTTAGTGAGGGCTCCCGGTTCAGGCTTATGGGCATTACTGGGTTTTGAAGACACGCTTGATTTCAAGGTTTAGGCCGTAGCCCTTAGGGTCCAAAGCACCCAATAATCAGGTACTCGGGTTTGGGATAATACTTGTCTAGCTTACTATTTTGGAGAGTATATGATAACTAGGTACTTGGACCCTTGGGGTAGGGTTCGTAGGGTTTTGGCATTAGCATCCTGATGCACCAGTTGCTTGAATCCCAGAATTACTCAACAGTTCCGGGTTCAGGATCACCCCAGACCTTTCAAAATCCCTTAATTAAGGATTCGAATATACCTTGAATAATACTAGGGATCCTGTTATAATTTAAGGTATATTCCTTAATTAAGGGATTTTGGAAGGTCTGGGACGGTGTCGACAGCGTCGGGTGGAATACCGTATGTCTATAGTAGGGACCTATGGTGAGACCATAATTTGGGTCTCTTGTAGGTTCCTTGTATAAGGGTGCCGCCTTGTCCTGTCTTCCTACACAGGGATGCTAATTTAGAGAGCTGCCCATGTAGGGATGCACTTACGGGTCTACGGCCTACGCAATCCGGAGTCTGGGAAGGATCGTTTGACTATTCTTGTCCTGCCCTGGCGCATCTCAAGAACTGCCGAAAAGGCTTGTACTAGACTATAGACACGTAATAGGTAATCTAACCTTTAACCTCCCTGGGCTTGTATCTGAAGGTCTATCCTACGGTAACTTCGATCAACTAACCATTTTGTATGGACTCAAACCCTACAACTAACAATAGACCTACTTTCCCAACACTCACGGACATCAACACTTAAACTTTGACTGATTGAACCAGGTAGTGGGTTGATTAAATTCAGCAGAAAGTCAACTAGTGTTGAGTCCCTTCCTCAGGATTCATTGTTGAACGGCACCAGCAATAAAAAGTGCTAATAATGATAGTCACCCATGTCGAATTCATGCGGCTCCCATGCTGCCCAAACCCGTAGAGAACCAGTTCCAATCTATGGTACCATGTACAGAGGCATGCGGCAATCTGGACACCTGAGTGATTCCCAACGGTGTTCGCTGCTCCTCGGTATACCTGATTCTAAATGACGCATACTCCATACTTCCACATAGTAGCCCTTACAGAACACTTTGAAGTTTTAAAGTCTAATGGCCCTGCAAAGATCAAAAAACATCTTTTCTGAGCACTAAGGCCTACTTACCCTTAAACCTTGAACCACCCGCAAGATTGACTCTAGCCCATGTGGCTTCCACCATGCTTTGGGGCGCTGCAGCCGAGTTGAAGCCAAAGGCTTCTCCTGCCGTTTTCTCCTTAGGGTGAAGGGTTAGGGTTTAGGGCTCAAGGGGGTTTAAGGTCGAGGGATCCCTACCAAAACCCGAATTTACGTAATTCCATGGTATGGAGAGAAGGCATGGGCTCTATGCCCCGGGCTCCAAAGTCTGAAGCTCGAGGGCCGTAGGCCGTAAGCCCCTCATCCCAGAATCCAAACCACTTAGGGTTTGGGGTTGCTGGATACCCAGGCTGCTTTCTCATGGAACTTGTAGCCTCAGGACCACTCAAGTGGCTACAGGACAGGTCCAGCGTGGGACTTTCTCAGAGTGATGCTGTCAGAAAATACTTAGAGGATCATGGGACTTAGTAAGTAGGTTATAATTGGGGTTATAAGTCCCGTAAGTGGGGTTCTCCTAATTATAGCCTACATATAACCTTACTTACTAAGTCCCATGAGCCTTCAAGTAGGGTTGGTCTTTGAGGGGTTTGGGCTCAATACGCATTAGGCACTGGGCAGTCAGGATCTTGCAAGTTTAAAAAATCTAAAAAACGTCCCAACTGGACCGTCAGATTGACTCTTGCTTCGTGGACTAGCCTGGTTGAGCGCCCAGGTACGTCAGCGGACTGAACACCGCAATGCGAAACGCTAGTTACTGCTGAAGTTCCAACAGAACCCGAAGGTAGGACCAAATACGCCTGCACCCCATGCCCAAATTGTGGGGCTAAGTGCTTGCGTATTGGAGGGTGATCAATACCGCTGAATGCTGCGTGACATTGATGAGCGACTCACCAGTTTGGATCCGGTGCCGTGCTTGGGAACAAGCCCTAAAGCACTTCTCAACGGCTCGGGCGTAGGGTCTGGACAAGGGCTGTACAATTTGAAGAGATGTTGGGTTGTTGGGCTTCGGGGTATGTAAACCCCCACCTCATACTTTCGACGGATTAGCAAAGTCACGGCTGTGGTTAAGAGATGTAAAGAGCCTGAAGATGTCATAGTCACCGATAAAACTCCACACCGAAAGAGCCACAACACGACCAATGACTAAGCCCAAACCCTAAAACCCGAAACCCTCTTGAACTAGGTCCTAAAACCCCAAACCCCCCTACCGTCCCCTGCCTGTTGGAACTAGCCCTAAACCCTAAACCCTAAACCCTAAACCCTAAGCCCTAAACCCTAAACCCTAAACCCTAAACCCTAGGCCTACTCTTTTGCAGACGCGTATCCTAAACCCGGGAATCGGAGAGGAAGGCGCAAACGCCCACAACTCTGCAATAACCGTTGCAACCGTTGAAAGAGCAAAGCAAACCTTCTAAAGTTCGAAAGCTCTTCTGAACCACCTTCTGGAATCAGTGTGATTACCTCAAACTACCATAACCTAATTCTGTTTTGATAAATTTCATAGGAGCCCTACCATTTGAAGGTTTTAGCAGTTCACGGTACTCTTTCCGAGCTCAACTCATGAACATCTACTTGGGCTCCCGCTACAACAAGCGCAAAGTCTACATTTTATCCGTGTAGGGCCAGTGTAGGGTTTAGGGTTTACGTCCGTGCAGGGTTTCGTGCTTGTACTTACGGGTCTCATTTTTGGGCTTAAGGTGTAGAGGGGTTTCTTCTTGGCATAGTTTACTTCTGACAAGGATTTCCTTCGTCGTGTCAAAAGTAAGTCATGGAAGGGTTCCGGTCTGGCTTATGGGTGTTGGGGGGCCCTGAACCCACGAACCCTACACCGGGCTTAGTGTTTAGGGTTTAGAGGTTTATGGTTTACGGGTAAGCCGAACACAACGCTCGTCGCTCGGGATTTCAGGCAGCAAGTGTTTTTGCTCTAGGTTCGAGTCTTAAGCTTGACGTGTTCAAGGTATTACTGTTACCCTAAGGGTACGGGTACATGTACCCGAATGGTATATACTTTGGCCCTTAAAGTACTCCCTATTTAGGTACATTGGGCCCGAAGTATATACCATTTGGGTAGATGGATCCTCAAACCCTATACCCTATAGAACCCCTTACCGTATCCCCTCATAGGGGCCCTTTAAAGGAATCCGAAACCCTAAACTCCTCTTTGCGCCGACAGGGTTTTAACTTGAGGCTTCCTCCGCCCACCAGAACCCTACTTTTTTGCAGGGCCCCCCCCCATGAAAATCCAGATTAGGGCTCATCATAAAGATGACCTACAACAAGTAAGCTTTGGTAGGTTGAGGTAATAAAAATGACCTACAAAAAGTAGGCTTCGGTAGGTTCAGGTAGTAAAGATGACCCACAAAAAAGTAGGCTTTGGTAGGTTAAGGAAGGGCTGGTGGGTCACCAAACTGAGCCACTGGACCCCACCAACCTAAAACCCTTAACCCCCAGACCTTCCAAAATCACTTAATTAAGGAATATACCGTAAATCGTCATATTAGGGATCCTATTATAATATAATAGGATCCCTAATATGATTTACGGTATATTCCTTAATTAAAGGATTTTGGAACTTAAAGTATATTCCTTAATTCCCGCACAGAGCCCCGAAGGATCCCTTCAAGCAGCCCTTAGGGGTTTTTTCCTTGAGTAAGGGATTTTGGAAGGTCGGGACCCCAGCCCGAACCTCTGCCTACTTGTTGGGTATCATGGGGAACTAAAGGTTAACTTTTTTGGTTATATAGGGTTTAGGGAAACCCCCAAACCCTTAACCCCGAAACCATGCACCTTCAACGCTTTTGAGGTTCATATTGTCTTTAAGGTGGTTGTGAGGTCTAGGCTCGGCGGTTAAGGGCTGGTCCTTGCTTGGAGGGTCGGGGGACTTAGTAACTGGTTATTTTTTCAGGACTTATAAGTACCATAACCCCAATTAGGGTCCCTTTTAGGGTACTTATAAGTCTACTTACTACCTACCTACGAAGTCCCCCGACCCTCCAAGTATATAGGGGTCTTGGGCTCTCTGGGGGTTTCGGCTTTGGGGGCTAGGGTCCGGGATCTCACTACAAGGGTCCAGGAGCCTTAAGGTAAATAGGGACTATACTACACAAAACAAGTTAAAGGTTACCTACTCGACTACTAGGTCTGGGTTTCAAGTCTTGCAGGTTGACACGGGGGTTTCAGATTTCATGCCGCAGGGTCTGAGGTTTTTAGGGTTAAAGGTTTAGAGTTCAGGGTTTAGGGGTTTAGGGGTTAGGGTTTAGGGGTTTAGGGATTTATGGTTTTAGGGCTTTAGGGGTTTAGGGGTTTAGGGGTTTAGGGCTTTAGGGGTTTAGGGCTTCGGGTTATCGTTTGAGCTTTCGGATACAGCAGGGCACAATGCACGACACCGTTTTGCGCATTGTGTATTGCGATTGCAGTGCAATCTGAGAGTCTCCAGAGAACTCCGAGGGCCCAGTATACCTAATGATTAGGGTTGGCCTCAGGGGTCGCCATAACGGTGCTGGGTATGGTGGTTATGTGGCTTAGCATATGGCTTACGGGGGAATACATGCGTAAATGCGTACTTGGAACCTTTAAGGAAAGGCATTGTTAAAATTCATTCTCAGTAGATGACTACAGCGGGCAAGGTGGGTCTTGGCCGTACATCTCAGCCCTGAACCCTAAACCTGAACCACCAAACCCCTGAACCCAAACCATTAAATGTGGGGGGTTACTGAAAGGGTTATGGGACTTAGTAACTAGGGTGGTGCATAAAGGGTAATTTTACGTACAAAACTGTTTATAACTTCGATTAAGGCATTTAAAACCTTATGTACCAAGCATGTCCCATGACCCTCCATATAGACCCTCAACCCTTAACCTTTTGGATTCCTTGAAGGAACCCAGTAAGCTTTAGGACCCCTTTTTAGGGAACCATACTTACTAAGTCGCATGAGCCTCTAAGTAGGTTGCTTCGTGACTTGGAGGATCCCTTAGGGGTTTAGGGTTTAGGAGTTTGGGGATTAAGGGTTTAGGGCTTAGGGTTTAGGGTATAGGGCTTAGGGTTTAGGATTGAGGTATGCTCTGATGAGTTTGACACCACTAAACACTGCTGTGGGGGCACTTGGACCCTTAAGGTGATATTTGCACATGTCTCAATGTAGGAGTTATATAGTAGCAAGCAAGGCCTCTTCAGTAGGAATTAGGATTATTATGATCCAGTATGGTTTGCATCCCCCAAAAAGGTACTTGCGGCCCATTGGGCAGCACAAAACATGAACCCTAAAGCAGAGCAAAAGAAGCCGCTTGCCTTGAAGCACCTACTAAGCCTTAAGTCGAACGCCAGAAAGAAAGAGAACAGCGACACGAAGTGAAAAGGGATAACGTGTGCGAAATCCCTAAACTCTCTGCTAATACATATGCCACAGGAAATTCATTTTGACACCCCTTTCAAAAGCTTTTTGCTATGAAGACTCACCAGCGGGACCCGCGATAATCACCTGCTAAGTTGAGGGAATTCTAGGCTAGGGGATTCAAGTGCGTGAGGTTCTCTGTTCGCGTGTGTGGCGACCCTGCTTCTTAGCAAGAGAGGCCTGAATTCGGTGCATGCCCATAATACCTCGCCGCCCGGAGGCTCGAACTCAATCTTAGGTAATGTAGGGGAGAGCTCTGGAGGGGTTACTATAAGGACTCTACAATCGGGTACTAAGATACAGGCATGTAAAGGGGCCATCAGGGGCCCCTGTTTCGATTTAAGACTTGACCCGTTCCTGTCGATGCAGCGGCTGAAGACAACAGCAGCGAGCAATGTCCAAGTAGCAATTCGTTGGGACTTTGGTTTATGGTTCAAGGCAGCATACCATTCTCCAAATAGCTCGAAGAAGGTTTTCAATTTGGGATTTGAGCCCTGCACCCCGCCAACCATAAAAGCCCTAAGACTTGGAGCTCTGAGGTCGACAGACTACTTGGGGGGGGCAGGGGACGTAGTAAGTAGGTTACAAATAGGGATATAACTAGGATGACCCCACTTAGGGGACTTACAGCCCCAATTATAACCTCCTCACTAAGTCCCATGATCCTCTAAGTAGTACTTAGCCGGCGGAATCATAAGAACCAGTCCTGGGGTTTCGGGTGTAGGGTTCAGGGTGTGGTGACGTCCTTGGTGCGTAGCAGACAGCCCACTCCAAGACCGCCTGAGTTCAAACATGTTTGGGTTTATGTAGTTTTAGCATTTGCTAAGCCCAAGCAAAACTGCAAGCGGACATGACCAGCAGTGCATGTGGGTTTTCTGTGACTCTGTTTTTGGAAGGTGCCGGAAAAGGCAGCCTGCTTTCTGGTGTCTTTTGGCGGGTGTCGGAAGAAGCAGCGGGCTTTCTTTGAGGTTGTGGCGGCTGTTCTCGCAAACGACAACAGGGACAGATCTCGGCGCATGCAGGTTTTTGGCTGTCCTGGCGGGTGCCGGAAGAAGCAGTTGGCTTTCTGGGGCTGTGCTTTGGGAGTTGCGATGAGACAACCAGCACTGCAGTGGGCATTCTGTAAGTCTGTCGCTTTCTGCATTGGGTTTTCTGTGAGGCTGTGCTGGCAGGTTCTCATGTGGGCTTTCTGCAAAGCTGTCCTGGCGGATGGTGGACGAAGACGTGTGCTTTCTGTGAGACTGTGCTGGTAGGAGTTGTGAGAAAACAAGCAGCAATACATGTGGGCCTTGTGTGCGTCCGCGCGTTTCAGCGTTGGGCTTTCTATGAGGCTATGCTGGCGGTTGTCGTGTGGGCTGTGTGTGAAGCTGTGCTGGGGAAGTTGTAAGAGACAGGCAGCAATGCAAAAACCCTAGCCTTAAACTCACTGTAACTCCTTCACCGTGCATGCAGGCAGGACAGAAGCAGGGTGCGGCAAACGATATTCTGCAAAAGCTGCTCGACAACGTAATCCTTCTGTCCTGCCTGAGCATGCGGTCATAACTATGCACACTTAAGGTTTACATGCAAAAGTGTACCTGCTTGTCATTGCATAGGTATAAACAATACGTGCGCATGTATGTGTGTACTGTGTATATATACATCTATAACATGGGTTACATGCTAGTTGTTGCACATACTGGTCTGCGAAGCTTTATACTATCGAGAGGCTCATATACTACCCTTTTATAGGGCGCCTACGTTTTAAGATAACAGGTCCTAACCATACAACTAGGTATCCTAAAAAAGGGGAAGGTGTGAGCCTCTAGGTAGTATACAACAGCATATACATGTGCAGTCTTGGACTGCCACCCACCTCGCCTAGCACCACACCCTTACTGTAATCTCGGTTAAAGCAAAGTATCCAGTGTAGGGCAAAAAGAGGCACTACTGCTGATGGACAAAATCCTGCATGACCCTAAGGATTCTAAACTATGGGAACTATGGTATACTCCTTATAATGGGTAATGCAGGATTTTGTCCATCAACACTATCATTACACTGCATACCCAAGATGGTGAACAGTGATGTTTCTCTGTTTTCGGGGTTCCTGCGTAGCCTCTCGATAAGAAGAGTGCCCCTTTTCCTAATATGTTGTTTTAAGGAGGAGTCCAACAACAACAACAAAAAAAAAAAAGGGCAAAAGGGTACTACTCAGGAACCTAGCTTTATCTTCTTTACGAAAATTATGAAGCCCCTTTGGTTTCAAGGGGCCCAAGTGAGCGAAGCGCAGGCCCTCGAGGGAAGGCGGCGAAGTGGTGGCAAAAACGGGAACTGAGACGGTGACAAGCGCGCCTTGTCAAAGATTTACAGATCAAAGGGTAAAGCCCCTACCTGAACCCTAAACTACTCATTGATAAAGGTAGGTACTTGGAGGGTCGGGGGACATAGTAAGTAGGCAAGTAGGTAGTAAGTAGACTTATAAGTACCCTAAAAGGGACCCTAATTGGGGTTATGGTACTTAGAAGTCCTGAAAAAATAACCAGTTACTAAGTCCCCCGACCCTCCAAGTAGGGTGTTTGGGCTGCAGGGAGAAACTAGAAGCCCGAAACGCAGGATGCTACAACAATACTTGAAGACTTAAAGGGCCCCTTAATGGGATTTATAGGGCTCCTTAAACGGGATCTATGCGGCTTAGGGTTTAGGGTCTACTTGGAGGGGCAGGGGACTTAGTAAGTAAGGTTATAAGTAGGGTTGTAATTAGGATAACCCCAGTTAGGGGACTTATAACCCCAATTATAACCTATTTACTAAGTCCCATGATCCTGTAGGTAGCCAGGCATGTCATTACCTCAAATGCTGCATCCCTGCGCAATTCATCCTCAATCCAAAACCCAAAACCCTAAAACCTCTAAACCCCTAACCTGGCCGGCTTTCACAGAGGACTCTGAACCTCTTCCGGGGTTGAACTTTTGCTAAAGAAGAGCCCAAGTAAGGAGTTCAGAGTTTCTGTCGACAGGCTTTAAGGTCTGGAGTTTAAGGGCTATAGGGTTACGTTTTAGAGTCTAGGGTTTAAGGTTCGGCTTTTGCTAACAAGGGCTTGGTTGAATTTCGGATGAGCAGAAATGTGACATACAAATCTAGCAAACTGCCAGGAGTGGACAGCTTGTGGGTATTATGGCATATTCCTTCTTATGGGAAACGCAGGATTTATATCCCTTGAAAGGAACCCATAAAGATCCCATTGTAATGCCGGATTTATATCATCAACCGTAGGGAAGACCAAACTCTGATTACATATGAGATTCTCGGGCTCCGGGTAAGCCCGCAAGTGCCCAAAACATTCCCAGAGGGTCCAAGTACCCAAACAGTAGAGTTTTAGATCCCTTCCCAGAGTCCATACTGTGTATGGCTGTTGGATCATCAAACCCTACCAGTCGGGTACTTGGACCCTTAGGGATTGCCTTGACCGCTCCAAAAAGGCTACTTAGAGGATCATGGAACTTAGTAAGTAGGTTATAATTGGGGTTATAAGTCCCCTAAGTGGTGTTATCCTAATTATAACCTACTTATAACCTTACTTACTAAGTCCCATGAGCCTCCAAGTAGCTTTCTGACTCCGTTCTGGGATGTCCTGAGTCCTTAAAGGCCTTTCGCTTGGCGAGGTTGGCTCCTTTGCGAGTCGTACAAAGTTGAGCTATCACTATACAACTTATATAAGGTCCATCTAGAGGGTATGGGGTATGTGCACTGTAGCATGTTCTAAGCCCAAAACTTCCACGG
The DNA here is from genome assembly GCA_905221615.1 of Symbiodinium sp. CCMP2592. NCBI lineage: Eukaryota > Dinophyceae > Suessiales > Symbiodiniaceae > Symbiodinium > Symbiodinium sp. CCMP2592. The sequence continues at coordinate 8,056 of CAJNDT010000762.1, read as the reverse complement.
CTGCTGGGGATTAGGACCCTTCGGGAAGGTCCAGTTATGGGCGATGGGCTCCAGCAGGATTGTACTTGGAGGCTCATGGGACTTAGTCAGCAAGGTTATAAGTAGGTTATAATTAGGATAACCCCACTTAGGAGACTAATAACCCCAGTTATAACCTACTTACTAAGTCCCATGATCCTCTAAGTGCAAAACAGTTCAGACACAAGCTCAGCGATTGACTGGGCGCGAAAGCACACGTCTGACAAAGGCCATTTGGCGAGTTGCCTGTACTTCCTCCAAAAGCAACATGGGCTGGTGACACCTCAACCCTAAGACCTAAACCCTGAACCCTTCAACGCCAAATCTGAAACCCGAAACCCTCAACCCTAAAACCCTAAACCCTAAAGCCCTTAACCCTAAACCTTGCGTGGCACTCGGCTGTCTACCTTACGAAGGCTGCATTGGATTCGTTTGAGGTTTCGGCACCTCATCTATCGGGAAGCCACTGCCCTAACCATAAGGCTTTGAGGACTCATGTGTTGACGCTTTTGGGCCCAAAAACCATACTATCCCTTGGGCTTTTGGGATAGTTTGAGCCATATAGGATAAGGGTCCAAGTACCTTACTTGGAAGATCATGGGACTTAGTAAGTAAGGTTATAAGTACCTTAAGTGGGATTATCAGTATAGTTACCCCAATTATAACTCTAGCTACTAAGTCCCATGATCCTTTAAGTATGACCATATACTCTCCCAATTGCTAGTCTACATATCTGTCATCCTCGGCTTCCTTAAAGGGATCTATACAGGGTTCTATGGAGGGTTCGTTCTATAAAGGGTTTAGGGTTTAGGGTTTTGTTTTTGGGTGGTTGTCAAAATTATGGTCTCTTTTTGGGTCCCCATTATAATACGGCACCTATGATTTAGGGTGCCCGAAAAGGGACCGTATTTTCGACAACTGCCCACATATCTGTCATCCTAAACTTGAGGACCTAATTATAGGGTCCTTTGGACCCTTTGGGTTGTTGCATGATTATACTGCCAGAACTAGATACCCACACCTCTGTGCTTGTCTGGAAAACACTCTGATAAGGTTCCCACCAGACTGGTACCCAATTACACAGCCCGCATCCACCGCTTTCTCGTGTTGAGCAGAAACAACCTCGAATCCCATTTAAGAGTATACTGCTCAACATACTGGCCTGCGCTCCTCTAATACACAAAGCCCGAAAACCCATAAAGCCTTAACACCACGACGGCCTATACACAAGAGCCACAGTGTCAGGTGCTTGGAACAATAATTATACAGGGACAGCCAAGAGATGCTAATACTGATCAACTACAGTAAACCCCATAAAGTTGGAAACCGCATTGAGGCCAAATAGTGCTGGGATTCCCTATAGATGACTCTTAAGGATTGAGGCTACTGGGGTTCCAACTTTTGGGCTTCTACTGTAATCACTCGAACCGCCGTTAATATCTGACCTTGAAGCTGACTGAAACCACAACCCTGCAAATTCAAACCTTTCACCCGCTTCACAGGCACGGCTGAATAGAAACGGACATTTGCTCAAGTGCTTGTTGCATCTGGGAAGTGGGCCCCGTGCAAACGGCGGCGTTGAATGAATTACTGCAGGACAAAAAGTTGCACTACTTGTACGATGCTTAACGCCCTCTTGGCCTGGCAGCCTATACCAGCGTTACTTGTCCAAAATCAGTTCTTCCTTCGGGAACCTACTTGGAGGATCATGGGACTTAGTAAGTAAGGTTATAAGTACCTTAATTGGGCTTATAAGTATAGTTACCCTAACTATAGCCCCAGTTACTAAGTCCCATGATCCTTAAAGTAGGCCCTAAACCCTAAACCCTATAGATCCCTTTCAGGAACCCTATAGATCCCTTTAAAGAGCCCTTTAAGGAACCCTATAGATCCCTTTAAAGAGCCCTTTAAGGAACCCTATAGATCCCTTTAAAGAGCCCTTTAAGGAACCCTATAGATCCCTTTAAAGAGCCCTTTAAGGAACCCTATAGACCCCTTTAAAGAGCCCTTTAAGGAACCCTATAGACCCCTTTAAAGAGCCCTTTAAGGAACCCTACTACAAAGGTTATAAAACCCCCAAAGCAGTTTCGACGCTGACCGCAAGTACCCGAACCAAAGCTGTCGAATCCAAGCTTAGGGATCTTTAAGGGTTCTATAAAGGGGTTTAGGGTTCCTTTAAAGGGATATATGGGTTCTATAAAGGGGGTGTAGGGTTCCTTTAAAGGGATCTATAAGGGTTCTATGAAGGGGTTTAGGGTTCCTTATTATGGTTTCTATATATGGGTGGTTGTCAAAAATTGTGGGTCCCTTTTTGGGAACTCTGAATATTAGGTGCCGTATTAACATAGGGACCCAAAAAGGGACCATAATTTTGACAACCACCCATATGAGTCTGAGGTTCAGATGCTTGCGTGTGAGCGTGCAGGCACACATGCATGAGTGCAAACATGCGTCAAGACACAGACGCTTAGGGCTTAGTTGCATAAACATACACCTGTCGTCTGCTTCACGTCATAGCCAAGAATGCTGCATGCGCAGCGGGCCGAGAATACTGGACTTAGGAATGATGTTTGAGGGATATCTGAAGTTTCCTTATTTTGAAGTCCACCATCTTATGTAATTCTGGATCTCTCATGCTTTATTGTTAGGCCTCGAAGCCCTCGAAACCCCTAAACCCCAAACCCCCAAACCCAAAACCCCAAACCCCAAGCCCAAAAACCGAAAACCCCTAAACCCGCAAACCCCTAAACCCCAAAACCCCGAAGCCCTAAGGGTTTGGTCTAGTGCTCAAGGCTTCGAACTCGAGGAGAAGGGATGACGGCCGTGAGGCATTAAGCTATGGCGCTTCCCAGAGGATCCATCGGAACTACCACTACGGAATTTAGCCCGAAAAGGCCGGACTTATGGTGGTTTTGGCGGCCGAATTCCGTAATGGTAGTGTTCAAGGACCCTCCATGCTTCTTTACTTCACAAATGAACATCAAGAACTTGCTCCTAAGGACTCTCGCAAGCTTGCAAGCACTTCCATCGACATAAGTCATCCAGGGGCCATAAGGTTTTGGGTGTATTATAGAACCCTAAACCCTGAACCGTATAGTATTGTACTGTACCTCGAGAAGGCGACATGAACCCTAATAAGGCTCAAGGTTCCTATACCATATAGAGGTTCCTAGCATCAGCGTACAAGACCCCTACGTTTACAGATCATTGGGTGCCTAAGGTAATTTCTCTACTGAACCCAATGGATTTCCACTTTCACTGGAAATTTCGAAAGGCTTCTAAGTTGGGTGTCGGGACGTCTCTGCATGCAAGCACGGGCAACTAAGGCTGCAACGGCCCGTATGGTGGCCTTCATAATCAGAGTCGGGTTTGCAGGTCTATGTTACTTCAGGCCGCACGAACCCAAGGGAAAACTGTCTGTTTTGAGGCGAGTCCTACAACAACACACAAGGCATAGCTGATGTGATTCGGAAGCCAGCAAACCCTAGGCCCCTAAACCAATAAACCCCTAACCCCTAAACCCGTAAACCCCTAAACGCCTAAACCCCCAAACCCCCAGCCGAAACCCACGACAGTTAGGACGAAAGCTTCCGGCCTTTCAAGGTAAAGGCCCTTGCGGTCACAGCCCTGAACCCTAACGGTTTAGGGTTTAGCGGTTTAAGGATTTAGGGGTCTAAAGGTTTAGGGGTTTAGGGGTTTAGGGGAAGGTTAAGGCCCTGAACCCTACACCCCATCTTTCCCCCGGTGCATGGGAGCTTCCGAAATTAGAGAACCCTAAGATCGTACCGACCCTAAATAGTAGGATCCTTATTATAATAAGGTCCCCCCCCCCAATGTTCGGAAACTCCTATTTAGCAGGCGAGCAGAACCCCATGTTGGACTTCTCAGTAGAAAAAGCCTAGAAGTTACTGCGAGCGCCTGCGGATAGATATGTTGCTACTTTGATCGCTAGAGCCAAACCCGAAACCCGAAGACAAGCAAGTCTCTAGACTCTTATCCAAAGAGCCCAGCACGGGCATTCCGGACCCTGAAATCCCAGCAAAAAAGAACTAAATCCAAACAAATCATCGTATGGACCAGCTTCCATGTAACATAGAAGCCGAGGTAGTTACCGACACTATTCCCAAAGGCTCCTTGATACAAATACCTTCAGACCCTAGTCATCTAGTCTATCTAGTCTAAGTAGTAGGGCTCCTAAAGAAAGAAGCTTGCAGCTTGCACGAAGACCTCGAAACGCACCGCGCCACGAGTTCCGGGTGCTATCCGCATCGCACCCGTGGGCGCGGCGGCGCGAGAGCTCGAAACGCAACAGGGATGGGGGACCTCTTCGACAGTAATTACTGTGAATCCAAAAGCCCGAATGCACACTTATCCCACATGCCAACTCTCAAGAAACATGTATATGTGTGCAAGGATGCATCCATGCATGTATCTAGGTATATAGGAATGTAGGTATGTATGTAGGTATATAGGTATGTAGGTATGAATGTACGCATGTATGCATGCATGTATGTATGTATGTATGCAGGTAGATCTGTAGATATGTATGTATGGAGCTATGTAGATATGTGGGTATGTACGGGTGTAGACATGTATAGGTATGTAATTAGGTGTGCGCATGCATGTATGTATGTACGTACGTATGTATGTATACATGGATGTATGTACGATTCGGAATATAGGAATGTATGTATGAGGCTACCCAAAACCTTTACCGCAACGACAAACACGGAAGCACACACAAACACACACACAGGAAACATCCCAGGCGCGATAATTTGTAGGGCGCGGGGCGTTCGGGCCTGTACTATGGCTCTCAAGGCCCATAACTCAGGCTAACGGGCTTGTTTTAGCCTCGGGGTGAGCTTGCAGATAATAAGCAGCACACTAGGCTCGGGCCTAAACACTACAAGAATCCCACCCAAGGTCTTCAAGCAACACCCCTCAGCAATGTGTTCAACAACTCCTTACTGTCCAGCTAAACCCTATAACCCTAAACCCTAAACCCTAAACCCTAAACCCTAAACCCTAAACCCTAAACCTTATAAACCCTAAGTCTTCTTTCCCTAGACCCAAGAGTAGGCCTAGGAACAAAAAGGGTGCCCTTTTTTGGCTTAAAGGGGGTTATAAGAGAACCTAAGCCCTAACAAAAAGGGAATAAGGGCCTACTCTGGGTCCTAGTTCCCGATATCCTCAGAAAGTCCTCCTGGAAGTCTCCCGCACCACTAGACGCAGAAAGCTCATCAAACTCAGAGCTCAACCCCAAACATCCCCACACCGGAAACGCTCTAAACCCTGAAAGCCCTAACTAAGGCCATGCCTTTAAGCCCAAAAGACTAAAATCCCTACAGCCCTAAAGCCAGAATCCCGAAACCCTAACCCTAAATCCGTCAACCCATGAACCCCGAAAGCCCTAAAACCTCAAAACCCGAAACGTTAAACCCTAAAACCACCAACAAATCAGAGCTTGAGCGTGATTGTAATATGCCATAGGACCAAACTCGAACTTAGAGCTCGCCGGGCGCAAAAGTTGAGAGTTCCTTAACGGTTATAGGGTTCAGGGTGTACCAGCAGCCCTCAAGTACGCCTTGGTGGAGGCCGGGCGGTTCTTAATCGTAGGTTCGGCTCGTAGTGGGGAAGTTGTTAGGGCTTCGGATATAGGTTCGGGATCTACTATTTGCTTAAGAACCACCAAAAAATAAAAATAAAAATCCCTATATTACCCCCATAAGGAATATATTTTTTATTTTTTGGGGGTTCTTAAGCAAATAGTAGGGATTAGGGTTTAGGAGGGGTGTCCGCAAACGGTTCCGGGAAAGAGCAACATGAGGGTGTCTCTTGGGATGCTAAAAATTAGGGTGTAGGTTCGGGTGCCCCTGTGTTTCTGCAAGGACGGATGTCTGGAGATTCTGGAAAGACCATACTTGAAGGCTCATGGGACTTAGTAAGTAAGGTTATAAGTAGGTTATAATTAGGATAACCCCAGTTAGGGGACTTATAACCCCAATTATAACCTACTTACTAAGTCCCATGATCCTCTAAGTAGGTGAGAGGATCCCATTCGGGCTTTGAGTTTAAGGCCTATCCTGGTGGTTTCGGCGTTTAGGGTGTGGAATTGTGCTTGGAGATTTCGGGGTTTAGGCTTTAGGGCTTACTTGGAGGCCGAAATTATGGGGAGACCTCTACCCTGAAACCCTAAACTGTCAGCAAATGGGGCCACTCCATCCGAGCAAAACTGCCAGTGTCTCCTCCGACTTCTCGTGCAAGCAACACTCGATATCACCATAGCTACTTAACGTTTACGGATATGCGAAACTCTTAAAAATTTAACCCGGAACCCTGAACCCTTCTTCGGGCTTCGGGTTTTAGGGTTCAGGGCTTCGGGCTTGAGGGATTAGGGTTTCAGATTAAGTTTAGGGTTTAGGGTTTAGGGTTTAGGGTTTAGGGGGTTTCTTGAGACAGGCTTCAGGGTTTGACCGCTTGACAGGAAACCTCCAATGCGTGTACTTGGGTATAGGATACTAATATGGGCTGCGTAGAGCTTGGGTGGATATATGATTGCTAGGTGCCTGAACACTTATGACTCAACCGGATGGTATTCGTAGAATGGTGGCGTGCTCAAAAATCAGTGCTATATAAATGTATGTGTACATATATACACATACGTATGTATATATGTATATACATATGCACATATGTGTATATATGCAGCCCCAAGCATTTTATGATAGCGTCGGATCTTGGGAGCTAAAGCAAGACTGTGCCACCACAGCACTCGGTATTTCAAAAGCCTGGACAAGACGTTCTGGCCTATACCCTGAACAACACCTGTGCACACAGCGGATTTATATAGGGTCTGATCGTAGGCTTGAGACTTTAGGGCTTAGGGATTTGGGTCTTTTTTACACCTGTTAGACCCAACCCTCCCACTGAGTCTCCTCTGATGTGAGGCATGCTGTGAAACTCCTACCACATGTGAGGTTTAAGTTTTTTTTGATTGAACACCTTTGGGGTTTAAGTCTAGGGCCTAAGGTTTAGGGGTTGAGGGCTTAGGGTCTAAGGAGCTAGGCTTCAGGGTTTAGGGCGCAGGTAAGCTTTGAGGTCTGCTAAGAGCAGAAACCCAAACTGCTCAAACGGCAAGTTCAAGGACTATATACTTCTCCGGCTGCCAAGATAAATTTAGGATTTAGGAATTAAGGGTTAAGGTTTAGGGTTTAGGGCTTAGGGTTTAGGGGTTAAGGTTTCTGAGGTTTACTTGGAGGGTCGAGGGACTTAGTAAGTAGGTGGTAGGTAGACTTATAAGTACCCTAAAAGGGACCCTAATTAGGGTCATGGTACTTATAAGTCCTGAAAATGACCAGTTACTAAGTCCCCCTAAACCCTAAACCCTATACCCTTATATAGAATCCCTATAGATCCCTTTAAAGGAACCCCTAAAGGAACCCCTTATAGTTACTAAGTCCCCCGACCCTCCAAGTAGGGTTTAGGGGGAGATCGCGACTTCCGAAAAGGTGGTCGAGGGGCCTCGGTGCTGGGGCTTATGGCTTAGGCTTACTGTTGGGGTGCTGGGGTGGATTATAGTCCCTACCTCAGCCTACCGAACCCTACTTTTCTGTAGGTTCTTAGTATAAACCTTAATATGGAATCTGTAGGGACCCTAAAAAGGTAGGTTTTGGTAGCTTAGGGTAAACCCTAAACCCTACCCTAAATTGTGGTATATGTATAATCGGGAACCCTGGGGAACAACTAGTGTCACCAAACGCCCAGGCTTCTACAGAATCCGTCTGCAGAACCGGGTAGAATAAGGACTGACATTGCACAAACAACCTCAAGGACCACATGACCCTGAAAAGCAGGGGCCCTATACCCTTATCCTATGAATCTCTATATCGCCTTTGAACCTTAAGCTATTTTTGGGTGGTTCCTTTCGTCCTTAAGGACACCCCAAACCAAAAACCTAAAACCCAAAACCAGAAAACCCAAAACCCTAACACCCATATTACCCCTATACTAGCATTTTTTGAAATAGTATGACCAA